>JAVQIZ010080221.1:0-32726 GCA_036023535.2 Galaxias brevipinnis
TGCTGATACACTGCGCACTCACTGTGTGCATGCAATGTCTGTGGATCCGCAGACAGGTGGGCAATGCAATGTGAACCCCCAATACGTGAAATTACAGTTAGAAAACCCATTGAAAAATCGGGACAACTGAAATACGGGACAAATCGTGATTTTTTTCAGAATAAGTCGGGACACGTGAAAATGGGCTAAAAGACGGGACTGTCCCGGGAAAAACTGGTCACCCTAAATATTATTATTTTCACCTGCATTGCAACATGAAATGATGGGTTTATCTCTGCTTCAAAATACTTACTGCAGTCAGAGAATCTACAGTATACACATTGCACATGTGATTGTTAACTGCTTGAAATCTCATTGAATACCGTCACTTTAGGTTACACCCTTAACATAGTATCTAAGTAGGCACTATAAAAAATATTAAGAAATTAAAAACCTAGAAATTGGTATGGTAGGCTACTACTAGTAGGCAATACCAGAACCAAACCATTCTCTCTTTGATTTCGACTATACGTCATGCATCCTGTCTTGTTTTGAGAAGAGCTCTAAAGTGGGCGGAGACCTGTGAGATTATAAATACCCGTGCTGCCACATTCTACCACCTTCTAAACGCACACGATTAGGCTTTCCCATCGACCATTTTTTGCGGCTTTAACAGCAGTGGGTCAAACAACGACGTTAACACTGGAGCTGTAAAATTAATTACGGGGTGAGTTAGCAAAATCTTGGATTCAAGTGAGCTAGTGTTAGATCAGATCTTTGAACTGTTTAATGCTGCCCATGATCATCTGCTAACATTAACCATGTAGTGTGTGTCGGTTACGACGTCGTTGCATCAGCTAACTAGCTAACATGGGAAACTCGTTGATGTAAACTTGACTAGCTATGACTAAATCAAATTATGGAATTGCTTAAGCTAACACAATTTTACAATTTTTTATTTAATTGCCAACATGCCCTCCAAATTGGATAAGTGATTAACTTTATCTCCGTGTCCGATTGCAGCATAGAAAGATATGTTGCTAGCTTAGCTAACTCAAACATTTTAGCATCAACAGTGAATGCTCTGCTGCGCACTTAACTGCCAGTGCAACAGTCAGTGTTGAGTTGTAGGGTTTTGGATGTCGTGATGCGTATTTGTAGTACTATTGACCCCCTCCCCCTCTCCCTTTTCAGTTATTGTACTACAGCAAATAGTCCAACTTTGCTAATTGGGTAGATTACGTTACCTAACTAACCTTGCAGCTTTCTGAAGTTATTGTGCTGCATTTTTGCTGTGGTGTGGGTCTGTCGAAGGTTCAACGGTAACTGTGTTATGCTAGGTTGTTTAACATGATTTTAGTCTGGTATAAATAATTAGTTGTATCGTATGCTTGATTTTTCTTCTTCTTAGGATTCCCGGCTACAGCGCCACAGCAACTTGACCAGACAGCGCAGTGATCATTTGCTTCATTCACTGAAACAACGTTGTGTTTCGGAGAGGGTGCAATTGTATATTCACTAGCCTCCCAACCGCTGCAGCCGCCACCATCTAAATCATTCCAAATCAAAGCAAAAATGGTGCAAAATAAGATTACCGAAGTCACTGGATTTCATCGGTCTTTCAAGGTAAATGGTCACATTGTTATGGCTGAATACATTAAATGGAGAAGGGCTCGTCCAAGTCTGCGGCCACGGGCATTAGGCAGACCAATTGACAGTATCTATGACAGGCCTTGCCGTTACATATTTATAGTTTTCATTTATTTTATTTATACAGGGTTGACTGAGACTACATCTCTTTTGCAGCAGTGCAAAAAATATTGCAATGATGATCACTGGTTTATTTTTTTTATTAGATTTTTCTTTGGGAGTATTAAGATTTGCTTGTTTTTTGGTTGCAGTACATATTTTATAACTCCACACTGAAGTAGTTTTGCTCCATTTAATTATATTTCCAATGATTCATAAATGCAGAATAGGAATTCCATTTAATACTGACAGGAATTTTTTTTTATTATCATTGTTTGTTTTTTTGACATTTACTAATGAAATAGTCACTCCATGTTGAACTAAATGGTTCATTTGTTTTCCATACATATTGTAAATTAACCTTTTTTGCCTTATTTTAGGGTCAAAACCCCTTTGAATCAGATGACTTCACCAAAAATGGATCCCGTCTTATTGATTCGACCTTCAATTTTGATTCCTCCCAAAAACATGGTGCGTTCCTAAGATTTACTGCTACCTCAAAGTCTGTTTTACGGTCGTCTTGGAGGAGTTCATGTAATTGAATGAGTAGAATCTTGTAAACATATTAGCATTGAATTATTAGATGGCATCAGGGTTGTTTCAGATGTACAGTTACATTGTACATCAAGCATGTGTTGTAGCCACATCTGAACATTACAATGATCAAACAGCCCTATATATGGCATAGGCTAACATGCGAGTAGATGATTGACAAAACTTATCCTAAAAACTCTTTACAAAGGGAAAACTTGTTACTTTGATTCTGTAGGTTATGCATTATACATCCCTTAGCACATGTACAATCGTTGCTCTAAACGCTTTTCTTGTTGATAAATGCCTGTACAGAGATGTCCTCCAGCCAGCCTATCGACATCCCTGATGCCAAGAAGAGAAACAAGAAGAAAAAGCGTTGCCGGGCAACTGACAGCTTTTCTGGGCGCTTTGAGGGTAACTTATGTATTTGATTCAATGTTCCTTCGTCGGATTATCACCAATTGTTTGAATATTCATTGAATGTACTTCTCTGTAGATGTCTATGGACTGCAGGAAGAAGTGCTTGGAGAAGGCGCTTATGCAAGAGTACAGACCTGCCTCAACCATATCACTAATAAAGAATATGCTGTGAAGGTAAGGCCTCGTAAAAACATGTAGATCTTTGGCAAATATCGCTAATTGTGAACTTTTACATTTGCTTCATAATGATTTTAAAATGATGGCAGTGTTTGCATAATGCTCTTGAGATAACTATAGTCTGTGACTGAATGTCATTGGACTGTTGCCTTGGCCCATGGATAGTGATTGGTATGGAGATGTTGTGTTTTGAAAGATGACACAGGGTTGTTTGATCAATTAGCTTCAAGCTGTGAACTGGCATACTCAGAACTGGCTGAATTGTATGTTATGTTAGATTTCAGGGCCTATTATCGCACGCTTTTTGAAATAGGACAAAATCAATTGCTCTGATCATATAGGAACAACGGCATCCGAGTTGTGTGCAATATTTATTCAGTCCTGTTTGGCCTACATCTGATTCATGTATGTGTACAAGCTTGTTTTGTTCTCATGACGGAGGTAAATGTTTGCTGTGTTCTACTCGCTAAAGCTGCACCGGTTGCTGCTGCACTCTGGTTTTGCAGAAGGCTAACTACTGCTAGCAAAGGGTGGGTGGGTGGGTGTGTGTGTGTGTGTGTGTGTGTGTGTGTGTTGAAAGCCAATCGGAGAGTCAGAGGAAAGTCGTATCTACCCCTTTTTTTGCACTCGTTTGTCTGTGAGGTTGCTGTTTGGTGGGGACACAGTGTACTGGCAGCAATGCCAAAACAACCCAGGGTAAGAGGAAGGAGGAGGAGCTGTTGAGCAAGATTTGTGATCTGGGGTGTTTACTCTGTTTTTTGTTCTGTTCCCGCAGTACAGTTTCTTTTTTCTTTTTAAAGGGACTGTGTGCTGAAAGTGGAAGTCAGATTCCTGTGGCATCTTGCCCAACCCCAGCCCCCCTCTTTCTTATGGTTGGGTTCTGAAATTAAGATTTTTACTGCTTTGATTTTGCTCTAGTGTAACAAAGTCTGGTTTGGGATTTTCTTTATTTGCTTTTCTGGACTCCATCTTATCCTAATATCACTTTAGTCAATAATTTCTGTAGTTTTTACAATATTTCATCTGTTAAAGTGTGAGTATCTATGTCCTCATAATAAATATGACTGAGTTAGTATTGTTTACAAAGGAATGGTTTTGCACCTCCCTGAGGACTGAAGTAGTCCCTGGGGGAGGAGTCTGCTCCAGAAGGTCAGTTGCGGCTAGGGGGGGTGGTGTGTAAGAGACCTGATGCCAGATGTCCTCTCCTGTGCAGACAGGAGGGGGGTTGGGCGGGTGCCCCGGGTGTTGCAACAGCAACAAAAGCCAGAGTTAAAGAACTACGTGCCTGTGAGCCAGGCCTGGCTTGGTTCTGATATGTTTGCTCTCCTTTGAGACATTCCATGGGGTATGGTTGATTTGCAGACCTGCAGGGCAGAGTGGGGGCCTTCTCCTGAGCCAAGCTTTATATGAATTATTGCCCCTCTACTCTAGAACAGTTTGTTGTTTCTAAAAGGGCTGTTGAAAACTCCGCTGGAGGCAACAAGAGACAAAATAACTCGCTCATGTTCTCTTCTAGGCTTAGCTGTTATGATCAGGAGATGGTAGCAGGTTATGTGGATTTGCTGACTCTGATAAATGTAGAACAGCGCTGCCCAGGCTTTGGGAACACACTGGCCTCTTGTCTGTCCTCTAATCCCGGACTCTTATTGTGTTCCATAGCAGCTGTAATCCTGCTAGCAAGAAGAGCAACACAGGCCGTCTCCTAGCCACACAATGACTGCAAGTGCGGGGGAAGGGCATTTTGGAAAATGTAGATTTTGTTTTTGTTTAGGTGTCAGCTATCCTCGTTTTACAGCGAGGGCCTCAAAGCAGAACTGCTTCAGTTTAACTGGCGTTAGCACACTGACGTAACTACAATTGGGTTTAAATTGGCCATAAAAAACACCTCCCCATTGCATTTGGTCGTGAGCGCAAACAGGAATTTCAATGGCACGTGAATGCTATATTTAGTGGTGTGGCATCTTTAAGTTGCACCCACTTCTAAGTAACCATTTCTATAAGTAGGTCAGATCTTCCTCAGCTGTCTATGGGTGGGAGAAATGTGAAATGTTGGCTGATATATCTCGAGTCCGTCATAGTTTAGGACCCCAGTAACTAACCTTTGCCGCCGTCTTTTTCAGATTATTGAAAAGAGGCCAGGCCACAGCCGTAGTCGGGTCTTCAGGGAGGTGGAGATGCTCTACCAGTGCCAAGGCCACAGGTAATGACACTACCAACCCGTAGCATTAATTGTGACTTCTGACTACTGATACTTCAAACATGGTGCTTCCAAGGTTACTCATATACAGAATACCATTGAGAATACATCTGGTATTGTCTGTCCATTCAGGAACATTCTGGAGCTGGTGGAGTTCTTTGAAGAGGAAGACAAGTTCTACCTGGTGTTTGAGATGCTAAGAGGAGGTGGGTACATTCTACAGCTTTAATCGTGCAAACTAGATAGTAACTATGGTTACATTTGGAGGGTTAACATTGAGAGAGTTTGGTCATAAGGGCACAGTGGATCTATAAGAGCTTTTCCTTTTTCCTGCAGGCTCAGTCTTGGCTCAAATCCATAAGAGACGGCACTTCAGCGAGCAGGAAGCCAGCATTGTGGTGCAGGACATCGCCAGCGCTCTGAACTTCCTACATAACAAAGGTGAGCAGACTACTGAGGAACGGGCAGCTTAGCCAAGCCATATGCGACTGAGCACTGTTGGATAAGATTTTGAGAGGGTGGGCATTCATCTCGTCAGATTGGATGCTTGGCTCGTAAGATTTTAACTCTCCTAAGTAAAGTCTGGTTACGGAATATGTTAGGGAAAATGGAGTTAAACTATGGGGCTAAATATCGAATTGGTCGAAAGGTGCAATTGCTGAACTTAATTATTGGCCCGCCTGTTTTCCTAAACGGCAGCCAAGGTGGATAGAATAACTTGACAATGACACTTATACTTTCTTTCTACCTTCCTCAGGAATGGCTCATAGAGACCTTAAACCTGAAAACATCCTATGTGAGCATGCAGATAAGGTGAGAGTTACTGTAGGCTTGTTTGTCTTATTTATCTATAGGCTTTGGCTCAAAGGGTGGGCTAATCACCACGTGCCGTGTGGTGACTCGTAAATTGGCCTCGTGTTGAGATAGAGCCTACAATTACAGCTATTGATAAAAACCTCTGGTGAACTCTGGTCACAAAAGCTAGGCATTCCATAGTATTAGACACGTGCTCTGCTCACATATGTGGTCGAGAGTTTTTGTGTCGTGTAATCGTGACGTGACTTGCTTTTCTTTGCAGATTTCCCCAGTCAAGATCTGTGACTTTGACTTGGGCAGTGGGATCAAGCTCAACAGCGACAGTTCCCCCATCTCTACCCCTGAGCTCCTCACACCTGTAAGCTTTTTTCTCGTCATCGTGACAAGTTTATGATTTGGTCACATGTATGAATAAAATTGAGAATGCTATGGGAGTAAATGCATGCTCTGTCTAGACCAAGGCCAAAAGAGTCTAAACGTGGTCATAACAAAGCCTCAAAGTTAATCTCAATCTCACATTGCCGGCTGCTCTTATCTGACTGATAAGCAGGGCGGTTTTACAATGCCACTCCTTATCTAAGCAAGCTAGTTGTCCTCATTGGTCAGTCCCTGGTGGAGTTACTTGCAGGAAAGCTTATTGATTGGGTATAAACTGGTTTTCAGACCTCGAGTCGGGGACAGGGGTTCACTACCGGACAAATTCTGAGAGAGGACCGAGCTAGTGACACAGCATAGTGACTCAGACAGTATTTGACGCTGGCTAACCATTGCTTACTTGGCAGTGGAAACATTCTGCTATCAGGGCTGGATCTATGGGAACCTGGTAGGAAGTCTAATCGGAGCCAATTTCTTAGTCTAATGTCCACATCCTGCCAGTTATCAGCCAGAGGTTATGCTAGTTTAAATCCGTCTGCCAATACACAATGCCTACTAGACCAGGAGTAGAGCCTGTACAAGCTGCAGCTTCCTAAAGTTCATCTACAGTGCCAGTTGCAATGTCAGTTGACAGCTTTTCCACTCTGAAAAGTCAACAGAAAATAAACATAAATGCCTCAGGGTCTTCTCAATGGGTGGCAGATGGAAAAGAGCAGGTGACACTGATTACCCATCCGGGCTGTGGTTAATGTAGAGGAATTTAAAATGGGGTGGGGGGGTGGGGGGGGGCGTGTTGTATCGATGTTTGTAGCGACTTCCCTGCCAGAATGAGGAGGGCCTAGCCCTGGACTATTTGGGTGAAATAGATGTCAGGGAGTGGTCTCATGTGTTTATTCTAAAGTGGTCGGAGATGTGTGACAGATTTGAAGTGTTGAAAAGTGAGAGATGTTGTAATGGAACATTGAATGTTTTAGCAGATATTAGTACTTTTTTTAAGTTACTTTTATTGAATTTAGTAGCCCTGCCATAAAGCAAAACCAGGATAGGTTAGGTGTAAAGTAATGTAATTGAAATGTGACTATTAGGGAAACTGTAGTTGGTTTTTACATTTTAACAGAAATGAAAGACTTTTAGTACCAAAACATGCCCTGTGACTGTTTTCATACCAATTTAACTCTGACCAACTAAGTAAAAATAACAGGGCAGCCACTATCTGCCTGCTGACAATCTCCACCCCCTGTATATCACATCACTTGTGCAAGCCTGCATTTTCTTTGTATTCCTCATACAAAGGGGCCAGGCCTACAGTTTGTTCTAGAAATCGAGTCTTGCCCTGGTACCTAGCAACTGAACTGTGATTGGACAGATCAGAGGGAGGAGGTTGAAGGGGGAGGGGCTAACACCCTGCTCATGCGCACGTCCTTGTTTTTCTTTGCCTTGAATCACAGGATCCATCTTATCTGATTCAATTTCTCACCCCTTTCCGTTACCCACATTCCTAAAGATTTCTCAATGTAAAGTATGTCATTCTCCTGAACAAGTTGAACTGGGCTCAAATTTAAGCATGTGATCTGGCAATGTTTTATACGTTTAGGACTGTTTTATTTATGTTTAAATTGTTAGATCAATGCTTGGACATTTGTTTTCTGAGAATATAGTTTAAGTGGCTTCAGTTCTAATGCATTTTATTTGTGTTCAAGCATAAGCACTCCCGAGTGCACAGTTTCTGTGCAATAATATGAAACAGGATGTAGACCCACATGCGTGTGCACACAGACACCACACACACAGACACAGTGGAAGGCACCCTCGGGGGAATTCAGAGGAGCGGCTGTCAGGCTTGGCCGAGATTCAGGTGCAGCTGTAGGGCTGACGAAATGGCAGCACCTTTTCCTGTAAGCCTCCTTTTAACTCCTTTGTTTACCAGTAGCGGTGGTGTCATCGCAGGATCACCTGACTGAACACAACGGTCACATGGTGTAGGAAAGCCCCTGCTTACCGTTTCCTGGCTGCCGCAGCAGGTGATCATCTGCTATCTGTCGGTGACAAGGGTTAAAAGGCTGAGACTGATGCAAGTCTCCAGTGCAGTTACACTAGCAGATTCTGCTGTGTATAAGACTTGCAGTCGGGTGCGTCACATGAGCTGCCTCCCTTTTTAGGCCTCCCCCGCCCCCTTGTTATCAGATTCTGGAACCCCTGGCAGTTGTGCCCTGGCTGTCTGACCTCTATCTTGCCCTACCAGTGGCTTATCGGCTTTTGAAATATAATAGCCAGGATTCAAGAAGCATCATATTTCCGCCCTCAGTTCAGCACACCCTGGTCGGAAAACCTGTCTTTTGCTATGCATGTGTGGTGGTAAGCTGGACTTGTTGTGGCTGGCTGCTGAATGTGACCTGGATCCTGAGGCTGTATGTTGTTGAGTTGTCCCAGCCGTGACTGTGGGGGTTGGTGAAGAGACGTGGGGGTTGTGGCTCCCCGACAGAGAGGCTTTGTCTGAGCAGAGATTCCTGCACTGCGAAAATGCATTACATAAGGGTGCAATAGTGGAGTTGGGAGGCAGCTAGGACATGGTACGAGGGGCACAAAAGAAAACCTCTGTGCAAGCACTCATCCACCTAGATGCAGGAAGGATATACGTTGTAGGCCTACTAAAGCGTTGTGTTTCAACCCATAGACATGTACTCAAGATAGGGAACCAAACAAGGCAATTTTTCTATATTAGAGAAGTCTGATTGAAGAGTGTTCAGTTGTGTAAAATTGAGCAATGTATGGTCAAATTAGGGCGTAGCCTAAAGCCTATTTTTGTTAAGGAAACATTTTGAGAAAGGCTATTGAATTAGCCTAACAGGAGCAACTGGAGCAAAATAATTCCTTTGCATTGATGTCCCGTGAACTAGCAACCCACTCAGGTTTATGTTGCAGTTCTTCCCTACTTATTAACGTGTTTTTTCTTCTGTGGGTTATGTAACGTTCCTGGTTTCAGCCAATCCTGTCTCCCTGCACTGTTCTGTGACCCACTTTTCTCCTTGACTACATAACACTGTAAATACACTGTGTTAAGGCCTGGCCCTGCTTAGCCCATTCTGGGCATTTAGTTGGATGCTCAAAACAGCAGATGACTCAGTCTGCCTGCCTGCCCACGTCAACTAGCCTCCATATAGCTTAGTCCTTTTTGCCCTGGTTTTCTCCACACAGTGTTTCTCTGTAGATTTTCCACTGGAGAGCGATGGGGCAGTAGAGCAAAACAGTGCTAGTTAACTACACCCATCGTGGTACATAACATGTTGTTCCCCTGACCATACCCATCCTGGCCCCCTCGGTTGTTGCCCAACTCTTAAGAGTCTCATGTGACTTGCAGTCAGCCCCTAGTCAAAGGCCCCCTCCACTGCTGTAAAGAAGCACATGGAGGGTCAGCTGAACTGAGGAATCGCGTTAAGAGCAAAAACAAACAAATGCTCGACTGTTGAGGGTCGTGGATTTGATACATTCATATCTTTCACCCTTTTTCAAGTGTTCTCTGAACTGTACAGTTTGTACTACCCCTGTTTATGATGCTCCAGACCTACTTTGGTTTGGAACAGTGCTTAAGGCTCACTGGTTGAATAACCTTTTTGTCTCCTCCTGCAGTGTGGCTCTGCTGAGTACATGGCTCCAGAGGTGGTGGAGGCTTTTAGTGAGGAAGCCACCATCTACGACAAGCGCTGTGACCTGTGGAGCCTGGGGGTCATCCTCTACATCATGCTGAGTGGCTACCCACCCTTTGTAGGCCGCTGTGGAGGCGACTGTGGCTGGGAGTTGGGAGAGCCCTGCCACACGTGCCAGGTAAAGGGCATAGCTGCTTAACTTTGCAGGCCATCTACACCTCTTTCTCTGCACTGTCTTTTAAAAACAATTTTGAGCTGAAACTACATCCTGCTTTATATGATGAAGTGCATTCTTCCTTTTCAGTTTGTCCATATGAATTAGGAAAGACAAACCCACAACCTGCACAACCCACAATGCTGGCCGAGATCCTATTTAGAAACTCAAGTTTTTGTTTTCCTCCCTCACCAGAACACACTGTTTGAGAGCATCCAGGAGGGGAAGTATGAGTTCCCTGAGAAAGACTGGGCTCACATCTCCTCAAGTGCCAAAGACCTAATATCCAAACTTCTGGTACGGGACGCCAAAAACCGCCTGAGTGCCGCCCAGGTGCTGCAGCATCCTTGGCTTCGGGGGGTAAGTCTGTCTCCACAAAGAAACTCTCTGTGACATGCTTTCTTGTTGGGAGTTTTTATTTTGGAGAGCAGTCTTATTAAACTTCTCTTCTTTTTCTGTTTTAGGGTGCCTCTGACACTTTGCCAACATCCAGCTTGCATCAAAGGTAAGCTAATTGTTTACAAATCTAACATTAGATTGTAAATAAATAAAACAAGTGTTAGCCTTTAGTCAAGACACTTGACATTATGGTTTCATGTGTTCTTCTAGGACCAGCAGTGCCAAGGACCTCACATTCTTTGCTGGCAAGGCGGTTGCCATGAACAGGCAGCTGGCTGAGCAGGATGTGATTGAGGAGCAGCAGCTGCAAGAGTCTCCTATGGTCATTGCTGCCAGCTCATCCTCCATGCATCTCTCTCCTCTCACCAAGTCCAAACTAGCTATGCGCAGGCAGAGGGGTAGCCAACCCATAGGGGGACCTGTCTCTGCTTCTGAGCTCCGCAAGCTCCTGGCCCCCCTTGTCATCGTTGGAGACTATGCCTGAACCCTGACCTGCGACCTCCGTTACGACCGATCTACAGACAACCCCACTCAGTCTAGCCTCTTGTCTGACATTGACTGGTCTTAGTTTTCAGCCTCTCCGCAGGCAGGCTTCTTTCCTCTGTAAGGGGAGACCGCTTCCGGCAGCCCTCCCCAACTGCCTTGTGGCCTCGCTGCCCCCAAAGCACTTCTAAAGCACATCAGTCAGGGCCTGCATACACATACACACTCACACACGTCCAATATGAAGGGTAGGGCCAGCCAGGGACTGGGGATGCTGCTGGGGGCAGGGAAAGGGTTTACTTAAGCTAGTTTTGTTCCACTCAATCAAAATTCTGATTATAATTTTTCCAAACCAAGCTCAGACACCAAAGGATAACCTGTTGTGCTGCTTTCACATGTTACAACTGGATCCACTGTGAATTAAGTAATCTGGAATGTTCTCTTTGCCTGTATGTATATGCATGAATGCCCCATCAGTAAAATCATACATGCTTATGCAATTAGACAAGAAATTGTGTCTAGAGGGATTCAGTAAAAGTCTGTAAAACTAAAGTTGTCTGTTCCAGGGGCAGTCAATTGTGTGGCTAGTATTCTATTTTTCTTTAACTGATTCCTCTATACATAGTCTAATCTGACATTCTGATGGCTTTGAGGCTATGCACTTCATCCACTAGAACCAGAGATTGTCAATAAGTAGCCCATGGTTGTGCTGCACCTTATCAGTGCATTTTGTTAATAAGAATCTATGCCGAACAACCAGCGGCTATTTATGTTCCATGTTATGTATTGTATGCTATTGGGCAGGTCCTCTGGAACCTTATTTTTTTCAGAAAAATTGATTACTAGGATAATTTTTTTTGTTTTTTTTAGCATGGCCTTGAGAAAAGGCTCAATGTGCCTAGCCCCAAATCCCAATATCACTTTCTTTTTTTGGTACTGGTGACCCCCTTTTTTTTCCCTTTTTTTTTTTTTTGTGAAGGCAGGGGAACTGAATTGTCCCATTGTTACTTTCTTGTTAAACTTGATAAAGAATGTAACCCGTATCGCTGCCATAATTTGTGCTCTTGTTTATTTCTTTAACAACCAGCAAATGTATTGCAATTTTATGGAAATTGCCATCAACGATATAAACAGAGTTATGAAGGTATAGAGAAGCACAATTTGGTTATTTGGGCTAGAATCTAAAATAAATTCAGAGGATTGAGAAATTACAGTACATTTATGTAATTCAATCCTATTGGGTGAGACACATAATCAAACAACCGTAACATCAGGTTAAATAGTAGAAATGTGAATTAGAATGATTAGAACCACAAGATGATTTTGGAGAGAAATGCAAAAAGGTAAAGCATTCCAAGAAAACAAAGTCTTCCATGGACATGTAGCTGTATTAATTGGTTCTTCTAAGTTTACTTCTACTTTACCAGTTTGTTTAACTCCATGTCAATGTGCCACACTGTTTTAATGGCTGTTCCAAGTTTTTAATGGTGTTTCGTAAAGCAGGTGCTGTTAGTTCAGGTGGAACACCGGATGTTTTATTTTTTTTCCCACTTTTTTTTATGCGTATGCTTTGAAAGTCAAGGGTATGTGATGTATGAGGTGAGATGAACATAGAAAGTTTTTTGTTATCTGGAGCGCTTCATGCCCAGGGAAGGCTTGTTTTATTTTACTTTTATTTTTTATGTGAAAGTGTTGAAAATGATAATTTTGGAATAAGTTGAACTCTTTCTGAAATTGACTTATAAGGGTGATAGGGTCTTGTGACACTGTAGCCATTTACCAAAGCGGGTACAGACATTGACATTGGTCTGAGTGAATATTGCGTTATCCATCAGCTGTAAGAAGTGATTAACTCCTAAATGTCCATGTGGTATTACCAGCACTGCATTGTGTTATACTCTGGAAAATGGCTCTCTTTGTGACCAAGGGCCTATTATGCTGATAATAGGACACTGATTGTAATAGTTCTAGAAAACCTTTCTACAGATGCACCGTTGTGGGTCTTTATGTCTTATAGTAAGACTTACTTGAATATGTATATGCAGCTGTTTCTTCTTTGTTTGGGAAACTACCTTGCTATCAAGAATCTAAACAAAAGCATTAAGCTGAAAAAGGCATTTTATGGGGTTTTTGAAAATACCTGGTCAAATTCAGTATTTCTGCCTTTTTGTCCCTCTGAGTAGAAGACAACTTTCTCCCTACATTTTGCCAGGGTTTTGATTATCAGAAATGCACAAAGACTTTGGTTATACTCTTTATAATATCTTCTACGGTATAGGAGTTTCCTTGGTCATAACCGTTTCTACGTTTGTCTAATGCAGTAGTTTTTGACTGCCTTTTTGAGAGGCTAAGTGGATCAAATATTATCCCAGGCCCCCTCGATTTGTATTTTGTCCCTTTAAGGTAAGGAAGTGTTGAATTTAGTCAATCATTCAAACGAACAGTCAATATCCACTTCTCTTCTCCATTTGAGTGTAGCCCAAAGGCAACGCATTTAAAATCTTACATTTGATAACTTTTTTTTTTTTTTTTAATAGTTTGGGTTGTATTCCGAAACTTCAAGGCTTTCATGAGTGTTGTTGACACTTGGTTTTAACAACTTTTGGATCAATTCCCCTAAACACAAAATGTTTGTGGGTAGAGAAATTTGAAGTTGATAAATCATTCAAATACAAAAAAAACATTGATTAAAGGAAGCACTTTACTGTACCATGTGAATGCCGTTCATTCAAAGCAACATTTGACTTGTTGCAGAATTTTGTATTGTTTTTCTTAAAAAAAATGCAATAAAAATGCGTTGAACAACAAGCCTTTGAGTTGTTTTTTTTATTATTTGATTTGAATGCTGACCCTGATAACCCAAACTATAAGCCTATTTCCTATATCCTTTATATCTAAGATCCTTGAGAGGGTGGTGGCAGACAAACTCCAAAACAGTTTGAACCACACCAGTCAATCCTGATTCTTTCAATCTTTTCATCTTAATTCTTCTTTATTTTTCTGCTGCTTGTGATTGTCTCCCATCAAATCCTGTTAAAAATACTAAAGAGCTTCCTTGGAGCCATTGGTATACCGGAACTGGTTTCTTTTATATCTGACAGAAAACAGTTTGTCTCTACGAAATGGCTGTTCCACCCCAGCCCTTGTATCTCAAGGTGTCCCTCAAGGATTAGTCTTAGGTCCTTTACTTTTCATTATACACATGCGCCCACTTGGTCATATCCTACTCCATTTTGGCTTAGAATTTTGCTTTATGCAAATAACACTTAAATTTACATGCAAACTAAACCCACTGCCATCTTGTCCCCCACATCAGTTTTAAATTGCCTCTTGGAAGTCAAGAGCTGGATGGCAGCTCACTTCCTTAAATTAAGGGAAAAAACAGGTGATGCTAATTGATGCCGCATTGCAGGGCCCTTACTAAAATGCTGGGACAGCTAGATATTACTTTCTTCCCTATCATTTGAACCTCACTTCAAGACTTTTCATGAGTATTGTTACCATTTGGTTTTGCAAACTGAAAGCATCACAAAGTTAGCTTTTTCCCACCTCAAACATTTCTCTCCTTCGATCAATCATACCATCTCAGAGACCCTCATTCAAGCATTTTTCATTTCCTGTTTGGACTATTGCAAAGTCATTCACTTTGGACTTTCAACAACACCTATAAACATCCTCAAATACATACAAACCTCTGCTGCTAGAATTGTCAGTCATACCAGGCCCTGGCAACATTTCACCCCCACTCTTGTCAAACTCCACTGGCTGCCAATCAAATTCCGCATCACATTTAAACTAATGCTTACTACCTACAAAGCGCAACATGGACTGGCACCTACTTACATTGCTGAACTCCTCCACCCTCACACTCAAACTCGCAATCTCTTCTCCTCTGAATCTAGTCTCCTTTTAGTCCCCCGCCACTAAACTCTGCTCCATGGATGACCATGCTTTTAACTGTGCTACACCAAACCCCAACCCTATTCCATTCCTGCTAGTATCAGAGACTCTGAATCTATTGCCATTTTTAAGGACAGGCTAAAAACTTTCCTTTTCACCCAGGCCTTCCACTTGTCATTTTTAATTTCTATGTAATTTTGCTACTTGTCTATACTCATTGTATTCCTGTGTTTTACTTGTTATCAAGTAAAGTGTCTTTGGGTAATTTGAAAAGCACTTTTAAATAAAATAAATTATTATTAGGGCATTTGTTTAAGCAATTACAAAAGTAGCTTGTGACCAATTGCTATGTTTTTCTGCATGCTATCCTTATCGCAGGTTTCGTTCGAACTGCCCATATCCTGTATCTTTTGGCAAATGATTAAGCTGGGTGGTTGGATCAGGCCCTTCCTATAAACCCCCTTGATGTGGGAATATGATGTCACTTTCGTCACATGTCATATGATGTGATGGTTTCACCTTGTTTCAAGGGTTGCAGCAAGGATGCCAGAAGGCCTGTTCACAACGCAGTCTGATGCAACCTGCTGCAAGAGCTGTGCCACCTCATGCTTTCCCTGATGCATTATCAGCAGTATAAATAAATGAATCAATATGCAGCCATGATGACCTTAGTATTCATGTTGGCTCTACCGCACACCTAAAAGGAATACATGATTGTCGCTATCCCTTTACCACATTCTGTAGACCTATTTAAACGTAACAGACACGTCACAAGGACATTGTGAGGAAATGATGTACAATAGTGTGATTGCTGTCCAGTATGAGGCCTCAAATAGAACAGTTCTCATATAATTGGTGTGTGTCTCCCTCTGCTGTTCTTTGGCTGACACAAACGACACTGCAAACATTGCAGATGATAGATATATTTATTTTCAAAGGAGACTTTCCCTCAAATACGCAGATTCCTGTGGGGGTAAAAAAAAACAACAACTAGTAAATGGATTATTTAGCAATTTTACCTTTTAAAAATTTTGTTAATATTAGTTTATTTATTAATATTGACACTTACAAATAAACGTGTGCTCTAAGGCATGCTGCTTAGGTTCCCATTGGTTGTATGATTATTGTGAGAATTATCAATTGACACAAGAATGTCACAGTCACAGTGCTGGTGATGTTTCTTCTCTTCAATATGGAACTCTAGCTTTTCTCTTGTCATTTTTTTGATCGATGGCGTTTCCGAGTGACCCATCGCTGATATTTCCTTAGATACCAGCGGTAAGAATGTGACATGATGACAGTGGGGAGTTACTTCTGGTGAGGCATCTTCTGTGGGCAGTCCTGCTGTTAATGTGCTTTTGGAATTCTTTGCTTTCAGGTGCCTCTCAAGAAGGTTAATGGCTTTCTTATCCATTGCACAAAGGACATTCTTTCTGGGAAGACTCCCTATGCCAGGAGGTACTAGAATATCAACAGGCCGCTGCAGAGGGTGAGCTGCCACTGGAATATCCTGATGCCCAGCTATGTTCGGCTCCTGGCACTTTTCAATCAAATTCACATGATGTTCAATCTTGCTTTTAGCTGTGCTTTCCTTAGTTTTTTTATGCTGTGTCGCCATCTCTAAAACATTGCTGCCCCGGGTGCCCTCTTCACCATTGTTATTGTTATTAAAGGCTGCTGTTTTGCCCATGTCTGGAAATTGTCTGGATGTCATAATTGTTTGTCCTATTATCTGAGGTGGTGAGTCAACGACCGCCAACTTGTTTTGTGTTTTAAAGATATTTGACACAATATTCTCTTTTTCATTTGTCTTAGAAGTTTGATCTGACTGAGAGGTTTTGGCTAGATTTTCACCAAATTCATTTACAGACTGTGAGACCACTTTGGGAAGATGGAAGTTTCGTTGGACAAATTTGTTATTTAGGTGAGTCTCTAACATGGCCCTATGCTCTGCAGGAATTGGGGTCGGTTTAAATTCTAAATTCAATAGATTGGAGTTCAAAGTTACTGCTGGGTTTTTTTCAGCTACCATCTTCATGCTGGAGTGAGAGTGAAGTACTGTCACTCTATTTGAATGCAGCGGCTTCTTTTGCCTAGTCTTCATCTCATGGTGACTGTTTGCTTCCTTAGGATATTGAAGACATGAACCCCTGCTCTGGCATTTGTTGAAATTGTTGGGAAGACTACCAGACTGTTCAAACATTGCACGGAGACTTTGAAACCGATTTTTGGAGCCGTCCCCCAGGTTCAGCTTGGTAGCATTGCTAGATATCTCATTGCACACTACTTTGTTTCTTTTAGTTAATCCCTGCACGTTGAAATCACCCTGGACAGTACTAACAGGAGTACTAATTCTGAAGTCCTTATCTTTCCCAACAGATTCCTGATTTTCAACAGCAAGCATTTCAAACATGGCACGTTTGCATTTGAAAGACTTTACAGAGTTATCAACCTGGTCTGACTCTCCAGTATTGTCGTATGCCAGGTTATGTGATCTTTCCTCCAGCCCTGTTATATTAAACTCTTTTGCTGTATTTAGTTTTTCGGAGAGTAACATCCTAATCATCCGAATGATGTGTATGGGGGCTCTCCAAGACCTTTGGATAAACCTCTGGCGGGCTATGTGCAGGAAATTCTTTCTTCTATGCACCATTGATAATAGCCTATAATTTAACTCAAATCTACTTCGACTTGTCACTTTGTTGCTGAAGAGGTGCTCATCACTGGCAATCAACAGTTGGGTGTTATCCAGCTTAACCTGCACAGCATTGGGAGACAAAGAAGGTGGAGGACAAACTTCTGTGGAAGTGAAGTCAGGTTTAGAGGTCAGGTAGGTGAAATCAGATGAGGATCCACTTGACTGGTGCAAAACAGAGAGATTTTCCTCACATTCACGTAATAAGTCCTGTCCGAACCCTTTCTGTGCAGGAAGCTTCATATCAAGACTTCTACAACCATTGTTATTACATAAGTTCATATATAAGGTTCTCCAGGGCATGCAGTCATTTCTGAGATCTGGATAGTGGATAAAAGAGTCCAAAGCCTCATTCTTGATATTAGCATCATCACCATAATCACTATGAGTAACTTCTGTGTCTTTTTTGAGCAATGTCCTAATCGCGCTGAACAGCACCCTTAAGAGAAAAACATCAAAGATGCTAGTTAGTATATAAAGCCTTTAAAGGTGAGTGTTATGCAAATATTTATAAAAGCTAGTAATCAACAAAATTATATTTAATACTTACAACATGGATTTGTGATAGCCGTCCATCTGAATCGTCTGCTAAAGAACAGAAGACGACACCAAAACGACATTAGACAACACAAACATAAGTGCAACACAGTTATTTGGTTATAAGTGGTTTTGTCTGGCCTAAGTCAACCGAAATCATACCTTTTCATATCGTCTTCCAATCTCAAATATGAGGGATATGCATATCAAACTAATTATTACTTCGAATAAAAATAGCATATCCAGTCCCAGGAACACAGAGGGCGAGCTCTGAAAGGCGCTATCTCCTTGATTATAAAAATACTCTTTAAAGCGAACAAAATTATTTGGGGTTGGTCTATTAAACATTTTTGAATTATTTTGTCAGCTACATTGTACATCTCGTTCTTAAAAGCTGGGCAAGTATTGAAGGCCCTATGATTTTGTTGCATGTTTTAGAACGCATCTTCATTAGAACGTTCTGTTGTGACGTCATAATAGCTTTCGAGGCCGTCTACCACAGAGGCGCTATAATTCTAAAATGTTGGAGTCACTCATATTTTGCCCCTACGTAAACTAATAATAAAAAATTAAATAAGCAAATAATACAAATGGAACACAATATTTATAATACAGTACAATATTCATGTTTAAACCAAAACAAGAACACTCTTAATCTCCAAAATCCCGCAATAAAAGTTGAAATTGCTCAACTGAACAAACAAACGTTGAACAATATCCTTTCTGTTCCATTTTTGTCCATTTCAGTTCTGTTTCACTTTTGGGCTTTTAAGGGTGATATAGATCTGTGTGCATATCTTATGACTTAATTACTGATTTTAATGGGAAAGTAATGGCATGTTTATTTTAATTGTACCTAAAATTAAGATCGAATTCACATCTTAAACCGATTTATTATGCAATTTAAAAAAATTCTCCAAAAATTAACACTGCATTATGTCCAAACGGAGAGGACATATAGCCTATATAAAATTGTGAAAAAAGCACAGCCTACTGATCATTTGATAAAACAAATAATACACACCATATCATGCCCTAGAGATTAATTTAATGTAAAGTACCTTCTGAGATATAGAATTAAATGATTTTACAGAAATCCCATCGAATTTTGACTTGTTAGTTTGGTCATCCATCTCCGTCGGCAACTGACTTGTAGTTATAGCCGACTTAAACGTCGTCACTACATGGCAGATTCACTAGATTCAATTAACGTCCAAAGAAGAGGATAGCATGCATTAGTGACATAACATTTTATTTTCTATAGGAGATGACTCGATAGTGACCTTAAACCAGCAGCTGACCACTATAGTTACGTTAGTGCATGAAAGGGCTAGTACCCGCCAATGGCTACAGTAGTTAATTGGAGCAGGTAGGCCATCCTCGTGTGGAAAGGCAATTGTATTCCTAATTAGTGAATAAGTGGCTTGCCAGGTGTGATTGTTTGGACTGCATAAAAGGATAAAGTTGGTCAATTATATAAATATTTGACATATAGGCGAACTGACGAAGGTACGTTCATAAAATAATGTTTTTATGTATTTGTTATATTTCTAGTCTATGAAGTAATTTGAAATATTTTGCATCATTAGCACTTTTTTGTGTGTGGTTATTTTAAACGGAAAAAAGCCAATTGTATCCGGGAGAACCATAAAAGGTGCATATTTTTCTGTAGAATTGCCATAAGAGATAAGCAAACGACTACTTGTGCCGACATTATCAGTTTAATATAAGATAACAATACATATTGTTAAACTCTTACGTAGGCTATTGAAGACAAGAAGGACCCCACCCTCTACTGGACTCAGGCTGAAGTGGGCCACGCTTATCTCCTGAAAACTCTTAGGCCTAATGGAACATGTCCAACAACATGTAGAAAATCAATGGCTTAACATGAGGATTCCTGTGAAATAAAGTTTTTCCGTTTCGGCTTGTGTTTTTATTTTGTCTTTATTTTTATTTATATATATTGGATGGGGGTGGTGACGGGTGTAGACATTAGTGTTGATAAGCCATTGCATATATGGAAATGCGCAATAAGGCTACATGATTACGACTGCATGCCTTTAGAAATATAATTTCAAAGTTTAGTTAACGTCACTCAAATGAAGAACTGAAGACAGGGTCGCTTGCATAAAAGTTTCGCTATTGCACAACAGCAACTTCATCAAACATGTTATTTCCAAAAAGGCACCACAAAGGCACGCCCGAATCACAAATTACGTCAGTGTAAGTGCGACGTGTAGACTTCTCGCGACAACTTTATTCGTCAATCCAACATGGCGCCGTAGTTATTGTTGTAACTACAGAGTGCTGTAATAAGAGATCCAGTAGGTTGTTTCAGCTACAATTACCCGATTTTGACCTCAATCGTGTCTTTAAGGGTATGAGAGTAATCCGGAGAGACGATGTTGAGATCGACTGGTTTCTTTCGAGGGATTGATTGTCCGTTTTACAAGGAATACAGTAACGTGAAAGGTGACAAAGAGGGTTGCACCAGACCTTACTGTCACTTCAGACACAAACGGAGACTGCCGTCCTATGGAGCAGCAATCGAAGTTAACAAAACAAAAGAACTTATCAAACAGGGTACATAAAAAAGTGTTACGATTTTGTTTTTGTAGCAAGCATACACAACCAACTGTATTGCACTTATTTTCTGGCGTGTTCATTAGCGTCTCTAATGCCTGTGAGTAAGTGGGACACTTGCACCAGAGAGCTAGTTGCTTTTCACTGGTCTTGTTCAAATGGTAGACTGGCATTACAATTAAACTTGCACGAACTTGTCGACATGCTTGGATATTGATTAAGACCAATGCGTCTGCGTAAACTAAGTCCTGTGAGGCACTGGTTTGCTTTTTCATGTATTTATTTATGCTGTTTGTTTACAGAACAAGGTTATGACCCATTCAATCCAGAGGTAGTGCGACCAGAGAATCAACAGAATGGAGAGTCTTCTTCCTCAGTGGACATGGGTGTCTTGGAGTTGGAGTTGGTCAACCGAGCCATTGAGGAGGTACGCAGTGAGGTGGAGCGTGAGAAGAGGAAGCTCTCACGGATTGAAGATGAGGAGTATGCACCTACCATCTCCAGCTCAAGTAGTTCCTCTAAAATGGGAGTTAAACGGGTTAGTCCAGCTGCAGTGGCATCCCACCTGGCCTATGATCCAGGGAGTTATCAGATGACATCAACAACTGATTATAATCCCACCCCCCGAAGCAGCAAGTACACATTGGACTCTGACAACCAGGAATACACTGCCAGCTCAATGGAATATGTTCCCACATCTGTTGCTAAAGCATCAGTTAAAAAGCATTTATCACATACACATACCCCTCAGCTACCCTCTCCTCCGCCTAAGTATTCTACGAATGCATCCTCCCCCAAATGTAAGTACACCATTGACACCTCTAAACCATCAACAGATATGGAGTATGACCCACTGTCCAACTTTTCAGCAAGAATTGCTGGTAAAAAGAAAAGGACAAACGTTTCTGAGTTACTTGTTAACAAAAAAAATAAACTGCCAGGAACTGGAAAATCCTCAATGGATGAGGAATATGTGCCAACAGTTAAGAAACCAAGGCATCAGAGCATAGCTGCACAAAAATACACCTTAGGTTTCTCAGAGTCAGATGAGGAGAGCTCAGGGACAGAATATCGGCCAACCTCGCTCAAACGCCTCCAGTATAAGAAGAGTAGTAGCGTGTCAAGGGAGGAAGCCATGAAGGTTGTGGAGAAGGAGAGTACAGAGGGACTGCTCAGAGAATTGAAACAGAAGAAGGAAGACTCTATTATTGAGGAGGAAGAGAATTTACAGAATCAGGAAGTCCGACTAAAATTCAAACCAGACAACGATAAAATACCAGGTAAAAATAGCCATGACAAAAGCCGCAAATTTGAAAAGGTGCCTAAAGTTGATAAGGAAAAAGAAAAGAGTAGTATTTCTGGTATGGATAACAGGGCAGTGAGCAGGGAGGAGTGCAAGAAAATATTTGTGTCAAGTAAATTAGGCATAAGCCATGACTCAATCAAGAAAGACTGCAAAAAACAGCTTAAGAAAGAAGAAGGGAAACGCAGGGTGAAAGAAAAGTCTATTGAAAAATCGCTGGACAAAGGAAAGTTAGAAGCTAGTCATGTAGGTCGAGTAAAAACTATAGAGAAGGTAAAAAATGATGCACATACGAGAGATAAAGAGAGGGAAAAGAGGGAACGTAATTCTAAGAAAATGAAGACATCAGACAAAGAGATCCAGAAGCATAAAGAGCCTCGAAACAAAAACTGTAAAATAGATGGATCTAGGAAAGAAACAGACATAAAGAAAAGCAATAAGAACTCCTCCAATACTTGTCATAAAAGCAGTTCTAATAACAGTAGCAAAAGCAGTTGTATTGGCAGCAAAGAGAAGGCTAAAACCAGCTGCTCTTCAAGTGGGAAAACAAGTGGTAAGGTGAAAGAACGATCTCTCAGCCATGTAGATCTGTTTGGGGATGAGAGTGCAGAGGAGCATGAAAAGGTAGGGGATGGGGATGATGATGATGATGAAGAAGAAGAGGAGGAAATTCTGGTGAGAAAGTCTGCAGCTGCTTTCAGAAGGGGAGGTTTGAACAAAAGGAAAGCATCGGAGCTCACCCGATCATCCTCAGAGGACGAAGACGATGTGGACAGTGAGGATGACCGGGCAGATGTGGAGGAATTTGATGCTGGGGGTGTGGACTATTCCAGTCTGCAGGTTGACTTGGACTTTGATTCAGATCCTATGGAAGAGTGTTTACGGATCTTCAATGAATCCAAAGATGTGAAGCGGGAGGACAAGGGGAGACAAGCCAAGCAGGTCTGTTATCCATGGCCTAAACTGTATTTAAGAGCCTTACACTGTATTGTATGCAAATTAACACATTTGACCTCTTAAAGGCAAAAGAAAAATGATTCCTAATTGTATTTATTGTGTGTAAACTTTGTTATTAGGTCCCTGTTCCAAATATTTTATTTTGTAGAAGAATGTCAGCTACTTCTTTCTTTGCAGCCGCCTAGAGAATCAGAGGAGGATAATGACCATGAGAGCACTTTAACCACTCTCTTTCCTGGCCAGAAGAAGAGGGTGTCCCATTTCTCAGCCAATAGAAATGTGAGTTTGTTGTAATGTATTTCTCAGCCAATAGAAAGATATCCAGAAATGTCCTCTTTTATATTTGTATGAAAGCCTATAATTCAAGAAAACTGGGGCCCTGTTTTTCAGGTAGATTCGGCCCCTAAGCCTGTGGTGCAGCATCAGCGAAGACTGACTGCACAGGAGATCTGTTACCAGCGCATGAAGATAGCCCAGCAGCAAGCTGCCCAGCTGGCTGCGGCCGTCAAGACGGCTTCTGCCTCCCATGTCCAAAGTCGCAGTCCCACTTTCCCTGGAGAGAGGAAGAGAGTAGCACACCGTCCCAGCCCCATGGCATCCTCTTCTAAGTCTGGTGAGGCTATTTCCACACTAGACTGTTGCTACAATCCTAGGTTACTTCATGGTGTTTGGAAACATGTTTGCATGTGTCTGACAGCAGGTCCTCCGCACATGAAGCCAGCTGTTAGCCGAGGGCTGTCATCCCCCAATGCTCTGCCTGGCCTGCTGTCGGTAAAAGCCCACACGTCGGCAGGAATCCTGTCAAAGACCACCACCACTGTGGCACAGAAGAGGATGGCTCACACCCCTACCATGAAAGTAATTACGTTGTATTTAACTCTGAGTAAGATTTACATAGATAGAAACAAGAGTAGTTTTTTTTAGTAAGCCAATTCTTTGTTTTTCAGATAAAAAATGTGTCTAAAACCATCATCTCTTATATCTGCAGTCCCTGTAGAAGCCCATGTCTCCCACTACCTCTATCATAGCTTTTCTCTGTATATTTTGCATTGTTTTGTATTGATCAGAGCACTACAATGAAGAGGCCAATTATTCCCACTGAGTTTGGGGCCAAAGTGCCCACAAATGTCCGCCAGCGGTACCTCAATATCTTCATTGATGAGTGTGTGAAGTTTTGTCGCTCAGAAGACATTGCCTGCCAGATGGTATGAAAGATTGATAGGCGCACAAACACAAACACAGACTGTATACACATACAAACGTACGGTATGGTGATGATGTAACAGCCAATATTGCTGCAGGGTCTTGAGGAGGAGAAGGTGGTGTATGATCGGAGCAGCGGCAAGAACATTTACTTAAACGTGGCTGTCAACACCCTGAAGAAACTACGCAGCAAGAGTGGCATCTGCTCCACCAACACTAGTATGTTACTACCCTACTGGCTGGAATGGTATTGTGATATTTTTGCACAGCTTCAAATGTAGATATTGCTGATGCTTGATGTATGTTAAGCAACATTTAGCATTAGCTAATGTTTTTAGGGTGGTATGCATGTTATGTTTGCGTGCAAATGAATTACAATTCTCAATAGGTCTGTGTATGTCCACAGAGACCCCTGCAGTGGCGGCAAACAGAAAGATCCAGTCTCATGAGGAGGTCTTGGGGGGCCGCCTTGCTGCCAAAACCAGCTTCACCATCAACAGGACTGGCAAGCAACAAGAAGAAAAACTCATTGGTTAGGATTTATCAATGACTGACATTTGATAGTGAAGTGTAGTTCTTTGCATTCGAGACTTTTGCACTTTTTTTGCACTTCTTTCAGCTATGCAAATTTGTGGCAAGCAGTTTTATTTTACATTTTTTAAATATTTTTTTGCTGTTGTTCCAGGGGCCACGCTGTATAGGAAGTTGAAAGAGTACCTGATGACAGAGGAGCAGCTCCAGGAGCACTGCTATCCCAGACCACACCCCGAGATCTCCGGCCATGCCGTGGTCTTTAATATGCCAGAGAAGAAGACCACAGACCGTGAGTCCATAACTTAATAATTCGGGCCATAACTGAGAATCATCTTTTTTTTAGATGTTTTCTTTATGCAATATGTGATGATTTTGTGTTGTCTTCTCATCTACTATGTCCCTATAGCTTTTTCCAAGGTGTGTTGTCGATGTGGTACACAGTATAAGGTCAACGTCCATGGCAGCTGTGTACGAAAGGAGGAGTGTAATCATCACTGGGGCCGCTTACGGAAACACAAAGGTGTGTTCTTCAGTCCATGTTGGTGTCCTGGACTGTGCCCCTGCTTAACGGTTCAGATAGATTTAGTAATTCAATGTAGTGTGTAATGAAGTCAAATTGCTTAACTTTATAATCTCTGTGTGTATTTGTTAACAGTGTCAGGAGGCTGGGAAACGAATTACAGCTGCTGCTCTGGGGCTGTAGGCGCACCAGGCTGTCAGGTGGCCAAGGTAAGACCTCTCTGTATGCACTCTTAAAAAATATATATATCGATGCCGGCTTTGAAACTTATAGATTCTATCAATCTGTAATATCAACATTATTTCTTTACGTAAATTGTCTTGCAAAGTTGTAGTGTGTTTCTGGATTATCATAATTTTCTTCACTGACGTATCAATGCCGTTCAACAAAGTCTTTGCAATGACATTCAATTAAAGTGTAAAAGACAAAGTTCTCAAGGTTTTGTGGCGTGCAGCTGTTGAAGACAGTTCCTATTCAACCATCAGGAGGCAGTCCCAACTTGTGTTGACTTCAAGTTTTGAATTTGGCTGGATATTATGTTTGTTGATATGAACAACGACTCATCTTTATTTTGTCACTAAGTCATAGCACTTGTGTTTCCCTAGCAACACGTTCAAGATGGCCGCAAAGAATCGTTGAATGGGTACGTCCAGACCTTCAGCAAATCTCTGCCTTCGGATGGCAATGGTGGAGTTTATGCCTTGGATTGTGAGATGGTGAGCAGGCTTTTGAATACAATCTACTCGCTATACTCTGCCCTTCAGATGAACCTCTTTACCCTATATTATCCCCATTGTAATATAGTGCAATCATTTGTATTTAATTCCTTTGTTGGAACAGTGTTACACAAAGCAAGGTCTTGAATTGACTAGAGTGACTGTCATCAACGCTGATCTAAAAGTAATCTATGACACATTTGTCAAGCCGGAGAGCAAAGTTGTTGACTACAACACACGGTGAGTACTAAGTTTCAGATTGTCTTCCATTTCATGTAAAACAAACACAGTGACTCTACACCACACATGCTATAGAACTACTTGTTGTTCAATGTGCAAAGAGCCAATGTATACACCTCTTCATAATTTCTTGTATTTTCTGTAATTGGTCAGGTTTTCGGGGGTAACCGAGGAGGACCTGGAAAATGCCACCATCACCCTGCGAGATGTGCAGGCAGTAATGCTCAACATGTTCAACGCAGAGTCCATTCTCATAGGACACAGTCTGGAGAGTGATCTGTTTGCCCTTAAGGTTTGATTTAACCTGAATTAAAAGGCACCAAGTCTAATTTTACATGGATCAGTGCAAATCTCAAAACACCTTCAAAGTGATATGCTTTGATTTAGTAAAGTTAGGTTCTGAGCATTGCTTTCTCTATTAAAGATAGTACTACCCTGCAGTGCAGCTTGTCTATTTGCTCTTCTTCACAACCGTGGAATGGATTGCAAGTTAAGAAAATAAATAGGGCTTAGCTTTTAAAGCCATTTGTTGCTGTAAATAAAGTGATCCAGCTACTACCAAAATAACACTTTTTTTTCCGGGTAGAGCAAGCTATGGTATGTTAACAATTTGTCAATCCCCTTTGCTATAATTAATAAAAAGGCTTCATTGATTTTGATAGATAACATGTAAAGGAAGTAAACATTTAAGAGAGAAAGATTTTACTCTCCAGGTTTTAGGTTTTACACTCAATGTGTTAGGTTTTGAAATCACAAGAACAGTTCTAACTGGAGAAGACCAAATATGGGGAAAAGCCAGTAGAAATGTATAACCTAAATGCATATTTTCTTTTTGCGGCTTCCAGCTCATTCACAGCACTGTAGTAGACACAGCTATTGTGTTCCCTCACCGTCTTGGCCTACCCTACAAACGTGCCCTGAGGAATCTTATGGCAGACCACCTAAAACGTATCATCCAGGATAATGGTAATTTAACTCTAAACTGTACTTTGTACTTTCTTTAAGAGGAATGCAGGCTTTTTATGGACAGATGGCGTTTTAATTTTAAAATGGCTACTAAATCTGCTTTTCCTTTGCTGCGGGTGTCTCAATGAGTCTATCTGCATTTTTGCTATCTCAAAATAATGCAGTAGGTTTACATTTTGATATCAATATGTTGATGTTCGTACCAACCTGTATAAGCGGCTGTTTGCTTGGCTAACACATTCTTGATACTGGATCTGTGTTTCCAGTTGAGGGCCATGACTCGAGTGAGGATGCCAGCGCCTGCATGGAACTGATGATGTGGAAGATCAGAGAGGATGCCAAGGTGAAGAGATGACCTCTGGGATCTTTCCCTTACCTGGGCAAATGGACACAAAGGGACAGTAACAGAATAGTGGGGATCACAGTGGCCATTAGAAGTCCAGCACTTTGGTCGTACAATGACAGGACCTACACGGTGAGAAAGAAGCAATGGGGTCAAGGTGCTACATTTGGAGGAAGAGAAATATAGACCCATCTTACTGTACTCAGAACAAGTGGGGTATTAACCAACCATATTTGTTTAATTTGCTATTCATATTTTTCTCAGTTGATCATGTCACAGTTTTTGTATTTTCTAGCCCCTTCGCCGGTAAGACTTAGAAATATATCAAAGGTTTGTGAATCAAACCTTTAAAGAAATCTTATTTCAAGGCATTTGTTTAAATATATTATTATGAATATAATGCTATTGCTGCTGGGCTGTATTCTTGTCCAATCCTGCACTATAAAAATGTGACAGTATGTTGTGCTGAACTTTTAAGTACCTCAACTGTGCAATAAAGACATTTCTCACAAAGGACAAATGCCTTGATCAAAAGTAATTGCGTTGTTTAGGAAACGTTTTCAAACACTTAATTGATGTTACCTCGTAGGTTTGTGATTGCTTTCATTAATTGGTCATGACAAACTTAGTGTTTGCAGCCCACTTTTATTGTTGATAGGGTGTATAACTATATGAAGACTTTACTGACTTCTGTGTGTCTCCACTGCACTGCATGTTAGACATTATTGCAAATGTATCCATACAAGAGTACTACTCCCTAACTAAACAAATAATTTCAGAATGTTTTGTTCTAATAACAGTATTTATTAGTTATTATTAAATGCAGTTTTTGTGTTAAGTACTGTATTATGACAATTGATGATTGTTCCAAAATACTTTACAAAAGAGCTATTAATATGCTTAAAGTTGTATCTTTCGTATTCATTTTTGGTTTATCTTTTTCTATTTAAAATATTAGAATTACTTTTCCGTCTTCTTGGTCATTAAAAGACAGATACTCTGCGGGTGTGCGCATTTTGTAAAATAAAATACTTCTGAGGGTATGTCTCAGCTTTTGTATGTGTTGGCTACAGTACAGTATTGTTCCTCAAGCTGGCTTTGTCTTTCCAATCTATATGTGCCCTTTTGGCAGGTGCAGAGGCAATAGTATGCTTTTCTTTAGCAGATGTGTTATTTGGAACCTAAATAGGAGAGAAATGCTAAACTGAGAGGCCCATCCTTTCTTCTACATGTTTGGCTATTGAGCTCCCCCTGTCACACGTCAGCATGCATTTCCCCCAGCCAGGCCACAGACCCCAGGTATTAAAGACCCAGTTAGCCAGGATCAATACCTAAACAATGTCCAAGTGACAGGGAGGGGGGGCTTCCTACTGTTTATTGAGTGTAGAAGAGATTTGAACATGTGGGGCAAAGCAGCTTAGAGGGGTCTTCTTCATTATCAAATTCGATCAGCACACTATCCCTCTGATCACCTTTGACTGCTGAGGGCGTTAGGGGCTGCAGCCAGACCTCATGCTGGGTTAGCTTTATCCCTCAGTGGAATATTAAAAAACAATCACTTTAACTACAGCCCACCTCTTATTGATCAATGCACAGAATGTTCTTGGTAAAAATAAATGCATTTAAAAGTTTTCAATTAAAAAAAGACGAATTTTGAAGAGGCTGCAGTGATGCATTGGGCATTAACAGGCTGTCTGTATAGTTTGAGGACAATAACAAGTAAATTGTTTACTTCCTTACCTTCAATATTATACACAGAAACTGTACACAGTACAATTCCTGACTTTGTCTGGCATGTCCTGCCTTCCCCCGTGTCTACAGCCTGCTGTCCTTGACCCCTGGGCTTGGCCAAGCTGGGCAAACAGCCCACAGTCGCTCGACCTACTCTGTCATTAATCTAACACCCCTGCTACCCAATTAAGTGGCTTATCTTTTCTCACTCCCTTATATTGATCCTTCAGAAGGGCTGCCTATGGGGAGGTAACCCGGTGAAATTAAAAGAATAATATGAAGTTAATAGAAGAATTGTAGATATCAGACACCTCAAAACTCGAATAAATAGTCCAAACGTTTGTTTATCAGATTGACATGTGTATATATTTATATATATATGTTGAAGAGGTTCATTTTAAAAAATAAACGTGTGTGTGTTTGTGCGTGTGCGTTTTTGTGTAGGTGTGTGTGTGAGAGAGAGGGAGAAAGAGAGAGCGAGAGAGAGAGAAAGAGAGAGAGCGTGTATGTCTGTATTGTATGGTGTCATTGTCAATCTAAGCTGTGTGTGTCATAGCTAGTGTCAGGGCTCACAGCGTGATCCTGGCACTCACTGGGGCTTAAGAGGGGCTACTGACCCGCCGTACCCTATCCCTGTCCCGTTTAGGTCAAAGGGCAAACGGTCCTATCGATTTGTCCCTGTGAAGAACTCTTTAGGCCTTTACCCATTCTGTTGTTGTCCACATGCCCTGGTCCCAACATTGCAGCTCTTTAAGCCTCTCGATTGTGCCTGTGTGCCAATCGATCCGGTTGGTGTCCGAGAGGGCCGTCTTTTCAGTAGCTCTCACAGATAACTGACAACTACAAAGCTCGCTTCTTGACAGGCCCTTGTCAATACAAATTTCCTCTATTGATAAGTAATTTAAGAAAGCAAGAAAAGAGAAAGCTTCTGTGTTGGGGGTGCTGCTCTCCAACTGAGACATCTGTTTAACAGGAGACATTGACAAAAACACTATAGTACTTCTCATATGGCAAACATGCCCCCCTCCCCTTCTCATAGATTTTTTGGGCATTTTTCCAATAATCTGTAGAATATTTAAAAACAGTTAGTAAGTAAATTATGCTATTGAAAAAGTAACGTCTCTCTTTAGGTTAGAAAATTTATGATATTGTAGCTGTATTTATGCTGCTCTTTCAAATTTAAATAATTCTAGTTTATGCACGAAAAATGTCTGTGGATGAACGCAGAGTAATAACATTGCATATTACATGCTTGAAGATTGTGTTTTGGTTGTTGTTTTTTTCACTTCACTACAGCCAAAACACTGCCATTTAGTTTGAGTTTAGAAAGTGATGGGTCTAAGATGATATTCAACGATTTGACTTAACTATAAATCCCCTTTGTCTTTAGTACCAGTAATCCATGCACGTGTAAGTGGATCTGCTAGGAAGAAGATAATTCCCTTTAAGCAGTTTTAAACACTACAGGAAAGACTGCTGCAAGTCGTTAACTTCTTTTAACTCTGCACTTCAAATGGTAATCCAGGTTATTACAACTAATTCATCCTCGACTGCATGAAAAGACATAGGAAGCATGGGTTATGCCGATCAATCCCATTTCTAATAAGGATTTTTCAAGCCACTGCTCAAAACTAACCATGGTGTTACTTTAATTTTAGTATTCTGCTCTGGGTATGGTGTGAGTTTAAGGTAACACAAAACAAGTGGTGTGGAGCATCTTCGACAACTGAGAACATAGGAGGTAATCAGTGAGGACATCCCACAATGAGCGAGCTCTCAGTGCAGTGGAGGTGAGGAGGGAGCCCAGCTCTGCCGGCTGAGGGGAAGAGATCCAGGGGGGCAGTGAGTTGATGTGGTGACTATGGGGAGGGGGTTGCACACAACCACCGTCTTTGTGTGCCTATAATCCCCCCAGCCAACACAGCTTTGGCCAGGTTTCATCATGAAAGTGCCATGAAATAACTAGTTTTTTTCTTTGCAGTAAATCTCCCCTAATCCTGTGGGCAAAGGAGACAAAGGCCTCTGGGACCTAATCCTGGAGCTTTTAGTGAGGTTCAGGGGCTGGCCTACAGAGCCTCTTCTAAATGACTTATTTCTATCAGACACTAATATAGCTTGACAGCCAGGAACAGCAAAAAAAATAGAAAAGGGCAAGGGAAAGGATAAAAAGAAGATTTCACATATTCCAGGAGCATGAGTGGTAGACAGTGTACAAGTATGGCATGCTTACATTCTTTGTGGTTAGTGATACAGATGTGCATATTGATAGGGATGTCTGATTTACTTCTGATATAATGCTTTCATTTTAAAAGCTGTCTGATGGGTTGGGCAGGTTAAACAAATAATTTCGATTGTTGCCGTTGCTGCAATGGATGCAAATCTAATTTGTGTGCTTTTCCCACAGTCACTAACCACACTGATTTCATAAAACATAACAAGCAAAAATCTACTGCAGCTACTTCATGTTTATGATACAATGGAAAATATAAGGTCTGAAACATTCAATTACCGATACTCCTGGGAAGCATACTCTGTTCTACCTCTTCACCTCAGTAAGGCCTATTCATTTAAATCTTTAAACACCAAGGGCCTTTGGCTAAATCTATGAATAATGATGGAGATAGTAAGCCTACCGCAGTTTCTGCTGTGCAAATAATTTCCCACCAGAAGCAGATTTTACTTCCAATTAATTGTGTGTTCATTTTTCGCCTATAGGCCTACTGTTCCAAAACATATTAATGACTTGATCAGGGCAAACTAGATATGGTCAATGGGTTGATTGTTTTTTCTCATTGGTTTTATTTAGATGAAATTATAGTTATCTTTGAGGACGACTTGGAATTTGGCTCAGTTGGACCTTTAGAAAATTGTTCTCAATAGATTTCAATTTAAGTGCAAAATATGGAGCCTCTTAACAAAACAAACCAGACAAACCCCTCTCCAAGTAGAAACTGTCAAAGACAGGCGTCAAGGAAAAGAAGTCTGAGAACAGAGGACAATCAAAGGCTGTTATTTTAATCTGCCCTGCTTTAGAGATTAGCAGGCCACATTGTTTTAATTGTTTTAAATGGAGGGAATGAAATGCTCGCTTATAGAGGGCGATCCTTGGCGTAAATCTCCCAAGTTCAATAGTTTCAAAAACTTGAGCCCTCGCATCCCCCTCCTTCCCTTCATCCCCCATAATCCCAGCTAATACCTTTCTTTCTATTGGCTAATGGGTGAAGGGAGCTGAAGTAAATGCTTCTTAAATAGTTCAGGGTTAAAATGGGCAGTTAGATCTATGCCATGACAAAGTGCAGAGTTATATTAACAAAGACCACAATCTTGATAGTATTGGACTAAGTGCTTTAATATTTACAATTGTGGATTTTCTTAGGTAAGAATACACTATTTTTTACTTTTTTGGAGAGAGAGAGAGAGAGAGAGAGAGAGAGAGAGAGAGAGAGAGAGAGAGAGAGAGAGAGAGAGAGAGAGAGAGAGAGTTATATTTTTATACAGATTTTGTTGT
>JAVQIZ010080225.1:0-20792 GCA_036023535.2 Galaxias brevipinnis
AAACCCACGCAACCACGGGGAGAACACGCAAACTCCACACAGAAAGGCCCTTGGGCCAGCTGGGGATTGAACCCAGGACCTTCTTGCTGTGAGGCAGCAGTGCTACCCACTGAGCCACCGTGCTGCCCCCCTTGCGAATTGCCAAACCCATATACAAGGTGATAATTGTGTTAACCCAATAGCATGTGATATGGCATAAGTATGCACTTGCACTCACAGGAAACATTACAAGAACCACAATTACCTCTAGGCTGGTGTGCTGAAATAGAGAACTTGGTATAAACGCATCAATCCCAGGTTGCGTTTCAAACGTTTTAGTTTGATACGTTCTAGTTCCTATTCTAAAACAGGAACCGTGGGGCAGGATTGATCTCTTCTTTCAAAAGGTGCAAAATGCAATGTAGAAGTCTTGATCAAGGTATTTTATCGATAACTAAATTCACGAAAAAAAAATCTAATTTTACTTGGCGGCTTAATTTTGTCCTACGATATTCCGCTACTCTTGGTCTTCCACTGCTCACCTTAACTTTCTTGTTTCTTTATCTTCGATCCAGAAGACTAAAGATTACCTTGATATCGTGTGATTGTTATTCACCCCATCCCTCCTCTGCTGCCCCTCCCGCAGAGAACACGTGTTTACAAGAAAACTATTAACAAGCCACAAGTGTAAAATGTTGTTATATTTTAATTGGATTTCAAATAGGTCCCTATTCAATATTTTCCTTAAATTACTTTCACTCATTCCCCAATTTGAATACACTAACGCTTATGATGGGACTACATACGTGGCATATTTTGATCATTAACGAATAACTGTAACAACATTTTTTAAAGTTTTAGAATAGCCAGAAATCCAAAGTTAAAGTTCGAATGTTTTTACACGTAACACCAACAGATCCATTTTGAGACAAACAACACGGAAACAAACAACTAGCGTACACTTTTTTCCCCTCTGTAACTTTTTTCCCCCTTTCTACTCACCGACTGTTGTGACAAGCGTGTTAGCGAAGAACAAAGAAGACGCCAAGTCCCAATTAGAATTCACGGAAGAATTCCGAAGAATTGACACGCCAAACTTATTTGCAGTTAAAACTTTGTCTAAAAAGTTGTCAAGGGATGTTGCGTTTATGCAACTTTGATTTAGAAACTCTTCCTTCAAGGTTTGGATGTCAATTCGCATATCATCTTCCACAGGCCGTTCGATGCTAGAGAAAACAAGAGCTCCCAGCATCAAATAGGTAATATATGAAAGCACAAAACCTGCAAGCAGAAGCCACGATTTGGTTACAGAAGACATCGCTCGTCTTCTGCCAATACTGTCATTAAGCAAACCGCTCCAGCTTGGTTTGACTGACTCACTCTCAGCTATAACCTTCGCCTATGCTGTGCTAATTGGACCCTCCTTATCATCGCATTCCTCCGCCCACAGTTACCATGATGATGCCAAAAGCAGTTTCCCAAATGAAGAATGGACTGTCAAAGCTATGGCATCTATAAATAGGCCTATACATTTTGGCTTCTTCATAATGATGTTTGCTCTAAATATCGCAGCAACGTTGATTGAGAACCTACTATTTATTCACAAAAAAATAATAAAAATAATAGCATAAATGGTTTTGAAGCTTATAGTTACCATCATATGTAAAATACATGTTACCCAATCAGTCATTGAGGTTAATATTGCAGGAAATATATGGGCTTCAAATTATTGGAATGCAACCCCAACTATTGCTGGGCTAAACCAGGTCAAGACATCTCCATGACAACCTTTGTTTATCCCTTTCAGTTTCTGGACCACTGGAGAGCTTATAGCCCTAGCATACTAAAGGAATACTTGTACATGTGATCAATAGAGAAACCAGGTCTAGGAAATGCTTTTGCTTCGGTGAAAAAACACATGTTAAAAGCAAACGGTCTATAGATGCTTGTTTACTTTTTCTCAGGTTTTAGTTGAGGGCTGCTATATGCCTGTGAATATGAAACCGTTTGTCAGCAGGTCATATTACACTACAGTTCACCTCTTTTTACCCTTGCAGCCTCTTTTAGAAAGGACACTTCTTTGACTTTGAGAACAAATTTCATTAATTTAAACAATCGAGTAATAAATACTCTGAGACAGATAGTTAGAGGTTGGGCTTGGTGTCGTTAATCTGTTAAACAAACATACCGGTCGGCTTTAATGCATCTGATGGTGCTCTGACAAAAACAGGTCACACCAGGCCAAGTAAAGGGATATTTTTCTCTCGGACAAACACAATGCTGTAGTTTGTTATCATAGTGAAACAGGCAGGCAGGCCTCTCTGACTCAGCAATTCACTGAGTTAACCATCTCATCACCGTGGGTCGGCAGGAAACAAACTGACTGATCCGGATATACAGAAGATTGAAATGGAGAAATATATCAAGATTCATTACAAAAAACTTACATCAACTTAAAGCAAAAGTGTTCATGCCTATCAAAGTTAACAATCTACATGCAATATGCATTTGTTTTTATAATATCGAGCTCAAATTGGAATGATATCCCATGACATTCCACAGTTAGGTGTATATTAAGCAGAGGCATGTTTCAAATTCTTACCAGTTCTCTTTACCAACCTCAAAACACACACTGGGTTTTCCTAAATGGAAACAGTTTTGCTCAGAAGATTAAGAATCATGCCTAAGGCCAGAAGAACACTGTTGTTTGGATGTAGACTAATGATATGTACCTTTAAAGTGTACCTAAGTTTACCTAAGTCTAGAGCAGTTCTCTGGATAGGTTTCCCATGAGAAAAAGTACTCCTGCACACAGATAGGTAGAGAGAGAGAGAGAGAGGAGGAAAATAAAAGATGAAACGTCTTTGTCCCAAGCCACAGTTGAAGTAAACAGCCAAAACAAGTAAACAATACTACAGTGGCCTCTGTTGTTCAGAAAAAATAAACCATTGCAATAACACATTCTCATTTTATTACATCAATCAAGTTGACAAACGTTCTCCTTCTGAATAGTTCAGAAAATGTTTTAATATTTATTTTCTGTAGGAAATCCATCGTTTTTAACAAACAATAGATTAACCCATTTCCTGTTTGTCTAATTACCTTTCTTATATCTGTAACTGATTTAATAAGCGAAAAAAAGTGAAATAAAGTTTTGGACCATGAGATGATATTTTGCTCATTGTCCAAAAAGCAACACAATGTTCATCATAATACAATATGATAGCTAGATCAATGTATTCAGAAAAAAAAATTATATAAAGCTTCAAAAAGATTCAAACCCTCTTTCAGGGTGAAAGGTGAGTCTTGTCCGTAGTTTATTTTCAGTTGACCATGTCATTGATTATCTTTGTAACAAAAAGTGCTGTAACCATTCCATAACAAGCCAAATATTTAACCACGTACTCTGCAACAGGTTGTGTGACTGTTTCAGACAACACAAGTGTGTGCAGTGTGTGTATATGTGTATGACACATAATTAATGTTTATTTTTCAGAAGGAGAGTGGGAGTTTAAAAAAGGATGCATTATTGGCACTTTCAGTGGCTTCCCTGTTACTAATGACTGGAAGACAAACAACCTGATTTTTCCTAATAAAGAACAAGCTTTATAGCATCATGCTTCTTTATAAATATTTAGTACTTGTCCAGTGGGGGGAAAAATACATCAAACAATGTTGTACAGTGGGGTGGTTAAGGGTAGCAGTGCTCATTAAATTGACTGTGGTAAGCCTGGTGCACGGTGCAACCTTGGTACTTATTCATTTGGCAGAGAGAGACTAGGAGCATTTGAAAGCCTGTGCAGGCTCGTTGGTTATGTGACACAAACCAACAGACTTTGAAAAGGTTGATGGGCGACGCTCACTGTATAAATAAAAATACATGGCTGAAGGAGCTCAAAACAAGATTTCATGGCAACGTTCCTTTTTTCATATGAGGTGTTGACTTTAAACATATATGGGCCTTGTAACAATGTTATAAAAACTGGGTAAAAAAAAATGTGTTGAATAAATTAAAAGTCAGTGTTTAAAGTGAGAGTTTGATTTAGATTTGACTTGGTTACTTTCACCAGTCACGGACTTGAATAGCATCCATAGTGTAAGAATGTAATCTGCACACAGGCTATACATGTTTTTCTAAATATTCAAATGTGCATTTTTGGACAGGTCGTTGTGCCGTGCATGCACTCTGTACCTGTAGGTCTACAGGAGATATCACCTTACTTCTGAGACCAGATGTAAATCCTCATCCCGGTCACACTAAAAAAGTGCTCAGGGCATTAATCGGGTTCCATAACTCTCTGCTAAGGTTCCAGAATCTTTTAAAAAATGAGTTTGAGTCCTTGCTAAAGGAATGAATCAATTTTGGCAATACAATGTTCTTTCCATTCCCTTAATGGGGAAGCAGAAGGTTGGGTTTCTGTGTTGTAGTTTTCTTTCAAGGAACTTGACAAAACTCAAGTAGGTTTTAAAACTGACACGGTGGGGAAACTGTCAGTAGAACAATGTAAGTCAAAAACCATGATTGGATTTTCAGTTCTTCATGGAATCTTCAGGCAGGAAATGGAATCTTCGGTGAGGAATGGATTCTTAGGGCCGGGGATGGAACCTTCATTGTTCTTCCATAATGTTCCTGTTTTGGTCATATGACAACCGCCTCTTCCCCGCAGCGGGAGTGTGTTGATTGGCTGAGCGGAGGCCAGGGGAATAGCTGTTGTTGACAGTTCGGGGCCCAGGGAGTCTGTCCTGAGGGGAAACAGTGTGAGACATTATAAACCCTGCTATGGGTCAAGGATGTTTAAATTCAAATCACATTGTAGCTTCCCCTTAACACTGCACAATATTGACATTTAATTAAATGTTATTTTAGACTAGAATTAGAATGCTGTTAAAGCAGTCGTATGCTGACTAATATAATCCAACATAGTCAAGGAAGATGAGTGTTATTGTTTTGTTAGCCAGTTTGGGTCTCATGTGCAGACACTCAATTGAGGAATTCTGACACCCTGGGTAATTTAGTTGTTCCGCGTCGTCTTCAACAAACAATTTCAAATTGTTAAAAAAAATTGCATCATTGAAGCCTCATGACGACAGAGTATCAACACAATGTATTACAGTTATTTAAGTAAAATGTGTATTATAAAGTCACTAAAATGACATGAGGAACTCTTAAACCACTTACATTCAGATATGGTTAAACATATAGATTTATTCGCAAAGGAGTTAAGAGTAGAAAGCTAATATATTATTAACGTATTATTTTTATTGTTAATGAATGTGGTATTTGCATGATTACTCACTGTGTATGCATGGTTCAAATGCAGGGACTGCAGAAGTAGGTCACGGGAAACCCCATTGGCTCTTTTATACCGTTGGCCAATCATCTTGTTCAGGTCGTGAAAGCCATCCAATAACCTGTGGGATCAAAAGAATGAGAAAAAAACTTACAACTACACATAATACCAGTTATACCATAGAAACAATACCAGTTATACCTCAAAACTGCAAAGGCAGTCCTTGTTTGTTCATTATTCACAAGGCATCTGTCACGGTTCTATTAGAACTGATAAGAAGTAGAGCCAAACAGATCCGATTGATCCGCACATTTTCTCTGCGGCTTTGGCTTCAGACACTAAGGCCATTGTTGAAAGGAAACAGAGGATGTGCTAGACTTAAAGAGATGTTGAGTTGTCTATGTCTAAACCTAGTCAGTAAACTATTTCCTCCATTTTGCTATTTTGACCTCGCTCATGGACATTTGCTAATGATATCCTGTACAATAATTCTGATAATAAGAGGAGTTTTAGACAAGTCTTGCTGTAGATACTGATCTTCTCCACCAGGGGAGGATATTTTATGTCAAGAAAAAATCCTTATTGTTCTATGTGGAGTTACCAGTAGGACAGGGAGTAATTGTGTACTTCTACAATTCTCTCTCTCTCTCTCTCTCTCTCTCTCTCTCTCTCTCTCTGTCTCTCTCTCCCGCTCTCTCTCTCTATTCTGTTATTTCTATTTATTCAGCACAGTGTGAAGTACCTATGTCTATGCCAGTTCTGCATAGTTCAGGTTGTTTCTTCAAGGTGGGAAAAAACCCAACTGTCCCACTTACCTGTGGTCTGGGCTGGTTCTGGTGCTGTCCTGGTTCTGGGCCCTATCCCCTTGGAGGAGTTGGGTGAGTGTGGGAACGCTGTTGTTGTAACCCGGGGCAAGACACGAAGGGAAGGCCGCAGAGAACACAGAACTCTAGACCAGACAAAGATCATGTAGATACATTAGCCACAACACCTCATAACTGAGGAAGTAAAGTAATCAGGGTTAAGTAGGGCTAGCCCAGTGCTGAGTTAAGCCAATTATACAGAATAGAGAAGCACATTGGTGTTTAAAACACCATGCGACCGACACTTTTTAAGCTAACACAATGTACCAGATTTATGTTAATTTGGTTTTTGGGAGTGGTAAATAGTCCAAGAAAATGAAGTTAGCCTTGTTGAACCCCGTTGTGGAAAACGGCTTTAAAATGCAAGCACTTATTCTAAACAATTATAAAATCTAACAGTACCAGAGTCTCACTGGCTGACTGTTGGTCTGTCCCCTTCTCTGCGGCATTGACTTGCCACCACTGTCCCACCGTGTCCCGCCCCTCTTCCAATGGGTCCTGAGAAAAAGCAGTCCACGTGTCTTCTGATTGGTGGGATAAGCTGTCTGTCCATTCTGAAGCCCAATGGACAGGCTTGTCTGTGAATGTGTAATAGTTTCCAAGTGCTGTATAAAAAGAGGAAAAGCAAATACACACACACACACACACACACACACACACACACACACACACACACAGTTTATTATTGGGCCAATAATTTCAGCACGTTGTGCCTGTGAGTGTTTTGAATAGAATCAGGATGCCTCCCTGGCCTGGCCTCAAGTCCCTGGCCTCAATTCTACTGACCTGATTGAACTTGGCAATAGTTAGTTTTTAGTGTGAGGTAGTGTGTGTTTGTGTGTGTGTGTGTGTGTGTGTAGACATTGGTTTAGTCTGACCTATGGGATCTAGGCAATCAATATGTTTCCATAGAAACACTCAATCCTTGAATGCCTATTTCTCTCAAGTTCTGTCTCATGGGTTTATTAGAAAGTGTGTCTGTGTGTGTATGTGTGTGTGTGTGTGTCTAAGTGTTTAAGTTTAAGTATGTGTGCGCGCATGTGTGCTATGCCTGAGTTTTGAAGATATGTATGTGTTTGTGACTGTGTGTATGCGTTTGTTTGTCTGGGTGTGTCTGACTGCTTGTTGCCTGAAGCTAATACAAGCTTTCAGTTTGAGTTCTTCACCCTTCATTTCTCCTTTTCTCAATTATTCCAAAACTCCCCTGCATGTTTCCCTCCCTCCTCTCAACCACTTCTTCCAGGTTTAACACTAAATCAATAACACCCTCAAATAAGAGGAAATGTGTATGAGAGGGAGAGAGAGAGAGGGGAATTATGAAGGCTAAGACACTGCTAGGGAATCAGAGAGAGAGAGTGAGAGAGAGAGATATGAGGTGGCCTGGTAGAAAGAGAGGCAGAGAACTTGAGAGGAAAGAAGAGGCATAAATTGCATGCTATTGGAGGGTGTGTGTGTGTGTGTGTGTGTGTGTGTGTGTGAGCAAGAGAGTGCATGGCAAGGAATCCAGGTCAGGCTAGACTAGGCTAGGTGATTAGCAGTGGTACAAGAGGGATTGAGGACATGGCCTGACTGTTAGTCAGATCCAAAACAGCGAAACAATAGACACTAACTCACTCACACACACACACACACACACACACACACACACACACACACACAGTTTTAACCATTTGTTGTCCTTTCATCAGTTATCCATGTTGCTAATAATTCTGACTTGAAAGAATTTGAAGTGGAGTTGGCTAATTCTTGGACAGTCTCCAAGCCAATTGTGAAAAATATAATATACGATACTAAACTAAGCATCCCTTATCAGATAGTGTTCTGAGAATTGGTGCGTGTTGGTTTCACTTTTGTCAGTGCCTTCAGCAGTCCATTTCCTGTTTTGTCAGAGGCTGCGGGCGGACAGGATTTCACATTTCAAAGCGTCTGTTAGCAGAGGATTACAGCATAGAAACAGACACAGGTGACTCACCGGCACTTTCCTGTCTCCCAGAAGGCACTGCAGCGACTGACGCAGCCAACCCCTCGACCCACGCAGGCTCTTCTTCCGCCTGCACGAACATTCCAAACTCATCCTCCTCCTCCTCGTCTTCTTTTTTCCCCTCCTTCTCTACCAGTTGTCTGCCTTCCTTTCTCTCTTCCTCCTCGTCTTGTCGGTTCCTCTCCACCAGCACCCCCTCCAGAGAGTCCACAGTACAGCCGGGCTCCCACCCTCTCTCCTTCCCCTCCACTGGCTGCACTGGGCTGGCTAGTTGCGCTCTCTCTCCACCAGCTTCTCCTTCCGTCACTCTTCCCCCACCTTCCTCTGGCCAGGCCAAGCTCGTTGCCATGGCTGCCGGGGGAGCAGGAAGGGGGGTGGGATTAGGCGAGCGTCGTGTGGGAGAGGGAGAGGGAGAGGTTGTGGGGATTGTTTTGCCGGTGGAGGGACTCGTGAAGGCCGAGCAACAGGTCTCTACACTCTCCACCTCTTCCTGTCTCCAGTCTCCTACATCCTCTCCTTCGCTCCACCTTCCTCCTTTCCTAGCTGGTGGGGAATCCGAGAAAGGGGAAATGCACCTGACCCTACATGTATCCTTCTCAGTTCTGTGACCCTCGTCTTTTAAAAACGTATCAGTGTTTTCTTCCCCAGCAATCTTTTCTAGCTCCTTTTTACTGTACTCTTCCATCCAGCCATCCTCTTTCTTATCACTAGACCAAGATTCTCTAACATTCGTCTCGTTATCTCCCCCTTCCACCATACTCCTATCATCAGTTTCTTTTCCTTCTTTGAACTCCTCTTGTCTCTCCCCATCGACTAACTCTTTCTCATTACTTTCCTGCTCCAACTCCATTTGTTCCTCAACCCTCGTATTCTCATCTTTCAACTCTTCTCTTTCCTCCTCCTCTTCTACATTTTCCTCCACGGCCTCCTGTCTTATATTTGCTGTTCCTCTCCGTCCACTCTTTCTCTCCGTCTCCTCGGACTGAGGGACACGTCCCTCCACCTGCCTGTCTTTTTCCTGTCTGACCTCTCTGACCTCACACAAGGTCTTCCCAGATAGCCAGCAGGGGCCCCCGCTCTCAGGTAACGGCTGCTGAGCGAACACCTCACACAACTCACCGACAGGCTCTTCTAAATGCGATTTAATGGTGTCCTCCTCTTTCAGACAACTTTTCCCAGCCTCCGACTTCCCCTTTTCCACGCTAACCACCATGTCTAACGTTTTACCCTCACGTCTTTCTTTGTTTATGACAGCAATAGTTTCTAACGCTTTCAACTGGCATTTGTCAACGCTGGACTGCCCTTCTTCATTAAAGTCCGTCAGGGGGTTAGTGTCTCTGCGTCGGTCTTCCTCATCATCAACGCGATCGTACAGCTCTTCCTCGGCGGTTACTCTCACAGAGTCTGGTTTTTCCTCTAGTTGAATTCCCTCAAGGTGCTCCGTGGAGCTGTTGTTGTTATTGTGCTCTCCTACTCTGGTGTTCTGTGACTGATCCCGGCTTGTTTTCCCCTCTACACTGCAAGTGCTGCCCTCTAGTGGACTGGGTGATTCAGTGCGTTCCAAAGAGAGCCGGGGAGAAGAGGACGAACAAGGGAGGCAACGTGGTTTGTTTTGGTCGGGGGCTTGAACTCTGGTGACACGGTAGCTTACGTTACCCCTGGCATCCCCTTCTTCCCCTCCCCTTCCTACCCTCTCGGAACCCTTTTCAAATTCAGTCTGTTGTTTTATGTGATTGACAAAACAGTTGTTCTCCGTCCGCTCTGTGCTGTTAAAGTCCTCTGTGTGTCTCGCTATCTCACCGATGTCTCTGTTGCCTATGTGGGTGTGAGGCTCATTCCACTGTCTATTGGAATCATCTCCGCTTGTATCGACATGTCCACTTTGCATGTCACAGAGATTCTTTGAATCATCATAGTCTTCCACACGTTTCACCACCGCAACAGTGGTTGTATTGGCCTCTCCAGTTTGGACCATACTTAACTCAACATCCTCTTGGTTATCCAGATACAGTTGCATGTTACGGGAGGTTTGGGGCTGCAGCGCCCCGTTTGGTTCCACACGGTCCTGCACCTTCTCCTCATGGGCCCCAGAGCTGCTGGAGTTTTCTGGGTCATTTCTTTGGACCGCTGTGCACGAGCGACTGGTACCAAAGCAGCCATCCTCTCCGCTCTGGTCTTCCTTCCCCTGCATTATTTCCGTCTCTCCGTCTCTCAACTCATTAGGTACACCACACGCTCCTCCTCCTCCAACTCCTCCCTCTCCCCCCGCCTGCCCTCCTTGTACTCTCCTCCCATCCTCTTCCATGGTTTTAGACAGGGCATGACTGTAGCATGCGGGACTCCCTCTGACTACTCCTCCTCCTCTCTCCTGTGTACAACTCTCTCGTCTTGCGTGCAACAAGTCGTGTTTGATCTCGCTCTGCCTGTTGTTTTGACCGTTGCTAGGCAACACTCCATAGTCTTCCTCTTCCTGTTTCCCCACCAGGGTTTTAGAACGGGAGAGCTCATCTTCTTCTTCTTCCTCCTTGGATGTTCTCTCACTGCTGTTTGACTGACCTACTTTCTCTTGTGCAGGAACCGGAACCGGAACTGGAACCGGAACCGGAACCGCAGGCTTTGAGGACTTACGCCACCTCCTGCCTGACCGGACTCGAACCCGGTTGGACCTCGGCGCTGACGGTGCCGGTCCTGACTCTCTCCTCCCAGTGTCTCCTGCTGATACCTTCCCCCTCAGCCAACCACTCACCATGGTAGGGGTTTTCTGGGAGGCCATGCTGGGACCCATACCCAAGGAACAAGCTCTATTCTGGGCCGTGGAATACAGACAGGTCCCCCCCTCTGTGCGGAGAACCAGACATCTTGTTTGGGTCTGCCCTCCTCCCTCTGAAGCTTTCAGAGTGGCAACGGTCACTAAAGCTCCCAGGCCTGCTTGTCTAGCATCCAGGGGTACCTCCATCGCTACCCCGCCATAGCCCAGTCGACCCCACTTGGCTGCGGGGTAAACGTCCGCGGGCCTCGAGCATGGTGCCGCGGTTCTTCCAGAAGATGAGAACTGACCCTGACCCTGAACTCCTCCGCTTGCAGCGGCGGGTCTGTGGCGGTTCTTTGAGAACAAGGCCCAGGCTCGGAGGCCCTGAAGGCCCTTGACTAGAGGCAGGTCCCCCAGTCCCAGCTCCAGTCGACTGGGAAAGGGCAGTGGCCCTCGGGAACACTTGTGGGGCACCTCTGTGGGGGAAGCGGTCACACCAAGGCAGGGGTAGTTGTTGTTGTTGTTCTGTTGGAGCATAGTCGTGGGAGCAGTAGTAGGCCTCATTTAGGTGATTTCAAGTAATTATTTTCTTTCTTTCTTTCTCAACCAAAGGAAGTGACTCTTGAGAGGCTCACTTTATTATTAACAAAATTACCCTTGAACTTCTGAAACAAAAACTATGAAGATGACAATATTAATGATAGATTGTTGTCTGCCTTCAAAGACTGGGCTGTCAACGTCCCTTTTTGTCCAGCGGTGTTCCTGCGGCTGCCTCGGTTCCCGACTCCTCTGTCGGACAGAGTTATATCACAGTGGACGGCTAGCTGACCTGAGAGCACTGACTCAGCTCCCACAAAAACAACCTAGGGGTGAGAAAGACAGTGTTCTACATCAGTCATTCCCGTGGACAAACATTCAGTTGGCTGCTATAACTTCCGACACAGATTCGTCGATATGTAATCTATGTCTATCATGTCCATGAAGAATTGAGGACCTAAAATAATTAGTTTCTTTGTGTAAAGAATGAGATTCATAATAGGAAACAAACAATGTAATTCCTTATTTGATTTATCAGTAAATTATATTCCAAAGTTATTTTGCTGAAAGATTCTAGTTTCCACCTCCTATTCAGAATTGAAATCATGATCTAATTACCTTTTTAATGAACCAACATTTTTTTAAATCGAAATTGATTTCCATATTTAGCTGCCAAATCTTTCATGTCTGTGAATTTGGATTTAGATTGGATAGATATTAGCCTACTGTAATTATTCACAATTTAACAAAAAGGAGGACTGCTTAAAAAGTACATAGATCTATGTAACATCTAAAGAAGCAAATCAATAGGACGCCAGTTTGTATTATTTTATTATTAGGCTGATATGATAATTTTTTTGACTGATCGCCTGTTATACTATAGTCTCCCATCTAACGTAACTAATCACCCGTTAAAGTACACACCTATTATAGCCCATTGAACACATCATTCGTCAGGTCTCATGGCTAATCACAATCAACGCCAGTTACGCATTTCAATATGACAAAACGAACAGCCCCAGGGACAAATAGGAATCCTTTCACAACACAATCAGGTCGTTCAATTTACGATTACCTAAAGACTATCCTTGAAAAGGCGTCCCATTCAATAGTTTATACCTCCTCATGTGCAGTCAAAATATTGTAGAGTTATAGCGCCAACCACTGATCCATGCAAAGTGGATGCATGCTTTTATGGTTCATTTTAGATTTCTCACCTTGACACCAAGCTTTTTCTTTCCTGTATGATCTTACTGATGTTAACATGTTCAAATTTCGTTCGTTTCAATTGCTGCGAATCGTGTTCGGTTGTATTTTATTGTTTCCATGAGAGCTGGAGCATCCTTTTGTGGGCTAGAGCTCGGCACGACGTCCTTAATGATTCTGAACCATCACTGGCCTCGAACGGGAAATATAGCTTGAATAGTCCATCGGATAGCCTTAGATTGTGGTTTTCGGTCCCATTTTTACGTCGTTAGTGTTCAATAAATGCAGATTAAAGATTACATATCTTAGCATATTTTTGTCATAGCTAAGGCTATCTGAGGCCACTGCGCGCGTGTCGCCGCATCTTTACCGCAGTAGCCTCCAGTGCGTGCGTGCAAGTGCTGCGCTCCTCAGCAAGAGGGATGACGGTAAGCTATTTAGCTTGCATCCCACTCACTCACCCTCGGTGCTTACGTAGCAACGCATCATTATGGCGCTCCTGATCATATAGAGAAGACACGTTCAAAAAGGAATGACGTCAGCGGTGTGCGGTTATGTTTTAACCCCCTAAAGGCGCACTATAGAATAAAATAGGTCATGCTATGGGATAAAATATTGCAAATAATGTGTTACTGTGATGGAGAATTGGAAAATCTCGGTTATATAGGCCTGGTTTGTCATAAGACCAAAATACATGCCTGCTCCAGCTACATCTTTTGCAAATCCTTGCATACAACTTTGGACCTAGAAACAAATCAGGAAACAATATGGACACACTGAATGAAAGTTTATAGTTCCTTATGATGTACAAAGCCAGTTATACCTGCCCTTGTTCACTGATGATCTTACACATTGTGTGGGTACAGTAATGCAGTTCAATTAAAGACAACTTTATTTATTTATTTTTATTATGAATATTTTTTTCAATTCATATGAGGACATTCCTTCTATTTGAATGTTTTGATGAAAAACTCTGCACACTGTTTTGAAAATAAAGCCTGTACACAGGCTATCAAATATATTAAAAGACTGAACTCAGAAGAAAAGTTTATTGGTAAAAATGTCTAAAGCCTTATGAGATATTCGGCACATGTGTGTGGACAATCATTCTATGGTTGTTGTAACTATTTAATTACCTGTAAAGTAGGTTATTTAAAAGCATTGGTTAATTAAAACTATGTAGAGTGCAGATTGTTCAGGATTGATTCCAAGCAGTTATAGCACACATTTCATACCATCTAACTCACCAAAAAGAAAACGAAGAATTAAAAAAAGGTTATCAAGGGAGATGAGAACCAAAGTCCTGAAGGATAAATGTTTTTGCCGGGACAAGATGGATTTCATTTTGAAATATTTGACCTGTGGCTATGCTTTTTAAATGGAGATAATTACTTCCGAAGCTTGCCACTCTTTGGCTGTTGCCAACATTCATTGTAGCAGCCTTATAACTTGATAAATCTTAACTAGGATAGGTCAATATTTCATTACAACATGTCTGTTGTTTACTATGTTATAAAAGATAAAAGGGTTTTTAAGGAAGAAAAAAAATTAAGAAAACGTATGCAGAGAAAGTAAAAGATAAAAGGCACAAAGTTCAAACCATACTTCAAGCCTTACATGGACACCAGTCACAAAAGTCCTGTATGGTATAGCTAGCTACTCCTACTGGCCATATGTATATGTAAATAATTACATGTCTCATTAAATGGCAACTGTTGTTCGAACAGACACAATGTTGATGTATTTACAAAATAGCACTTTGGATTCAGATTATTTAAAATAGAATAAACTGATAAAAAAAATGTATCCTATAAACTATGCAGCTGTCAATTTGTTTTTTCAGTAGAGGTAATGAGCAGGAAATCTTTTTTCAAAAAACAGATATAAACAACAATAAATAATCTATAATTTTGACTGTTATGTGTACACTCAAATTAAAGATAATAAAACCAACCAAAATAGAAGTATATAAGAAAGACTAAAAACAAAAACGTTGAAGAACAGTTAAACATGGTCACATTTAAAAATTAAATTAAAAGCAACACAGTGGCAAATATATTACTCTGTTTCAGCAGTAGTTTTAAAGTCATACAGATTGAATGTTCAAAACAAAAAATGTAAGAGTAACAACTTTTACATTTACCTTTGGGCAGGCATAACAATATTGCATTTGCAAGGCAATACAATTACCTGACTTAAACAGCTTCTGTTACTACTAACCAACATAACTGTTACATTAATCTCCACCTTCTATACTTCTTTCTCTTATTCTTACTCTTTTTCCTTTCCTCCTCAGTAGTTGTCCTCGGTCAGCCTTTTCTGGGTCATTGTTGTCGTCGTGGATTTAGCAGTCCTGGTCTCCATGGTTACCATGTGTTTGGTGGTCTTGGTCACCATGGTGACACCTCCTTCCTGTGCGGTGGTGACATGGTGCTCCTCGGAAATGTCCTGGGAGGTGAAGCCCATCTCGGTCGGCAGCTGAAGGCGGAAAGTGCCGGACAGCTCTTCATCAAGCGTCTCCGCCACCTCTCCCCTCCTCCTCCTCCCCTGGGGAGAACCCTCTGGGGTGATTTGAAGGAAACCTACGCAAAAGAAAAGGTTTTTCTCATTGAGTTAATTAATAGATAATGCGTGGGGGGGGAATTATAAGAAGGAACACTATATGGCATCAGAACATTAAAAAACCGCTATTGAGCTACTAATAAATAATGTGTTCTATGTTTAACTTGGTTACATGTTTCTATAATTACTCAATCTTTTGTAATACACTTTGGAAACACATCCACAATTGATTCCTCTGCATGTGACTGATTGCACAGTCAATTAGTTATTTAACTTGTTAAAACACAAACACACATTCTCTCTCAAAGTCCCTCACCTGTCGAATGGGGCTTCAGGTGAAAATTGGGCACCTTGAACCAGGGGTTAGTCTCTCTTTCCTCTGTCATCTGCTCTCCACTCTTGGCCACCTCCTCTCCCCAAGCCTGGGCCTTTCCTGAGCTAAAGCCCATGGAAAAGCCAGGGATGAGTGGGCTTGGCGACTCGGAGCTGTCCCTGTCCAACATTTCTGTCCTGGCGTGAGACGATACTACAGCCCCCCTCGCCTCCTCACCTCCTTCCACCCCTCCTGCAACTTCAATCTTTTTACTGTAACCAGGGAAGGACATCTTGGCTGATTTGACCTTTGTGCCCTTTCCGTCTGCGCCTACTCCTGGTGACTCCGAATCTTTTGCCAGTTTGCCAGTCATTTCCGCACCTTCTTCCCCGCCGCTCACCTTGCTGTTCGACGGGGTCAACTCGACCTTGGGCATTTGAATTTTTCCGCTTAACTTTGCTTTGTCATCCTTAGAACTGTCTCCATTGAGGCTGGTGTTTGACCCCTCACCTTTCAGGCTGACGTCAAACGAACCTGACTTTCCAGGAGAGAAAGAGACTTTGGGCATTTTGATATGCCCTCCTTTTGACTTTTCTTCTCCCTCCACCTCTCTGCTCTCAGGACTCACAGAATGTACTCTCTCTTTGGAGCCCGACTTTTCAAAGGTTGGCTTCATTTTGATTTTAGGCATTTTGATTTGAACGTCTCCTGTGTCCATCCCTCCCATAGCCCCTCCCCCTTGTGCAGGGTTGGTGGAGGCCAATAGCGTCTCTGATGGAGGGTCGACCAACACAAACACAGCTTTCTTAACTTTGGGCATCTTAGGGCCTTCATAAAGGATCTCTTGACCACGGATATTCATTTTGCCTTCAGGCGAGGAGATGGTGGGAAGCGGCACCCCAAATTTAGGGATTTTAATTTTCCCACCCTTTCCCGTCGTTTCTTTGTCGTCGTCATCATCAGACGCTCCAATATCAAATTCAATATCTGGTATTCGCGGGGGTTTGACTTCAATGTTAGACAAGGAGAACCCATTCTTAGTGTCTGCTCCAGCGGCTGAGCCCTGACTGCCTTGAGTGCTTATAGTTGGTAATGTGACTGTTGGAACTTCAACTTTGACCCCTCCTCCATCACCCATCCTATCTTGGCCATGGAGCTCGACATCCTTATTTCCTACTGAAATACCCACATCTGGAAGACTAATGTTTGGTGATACTGAACCGCTAAACTCTGCTTCGAGGAGCTCTGGAGTGCCTTTGCTGTGTTTAGGCTTTTTGACCTTGAATAGACCCCCCACTTTGTCACTGTCTTTCTCTTTCCCTGGTTTCTTCACCTCCACGGCTGGCTCAGTATAGTTTTTCATTTTCGGCATACCGATTTTGAATTTAGTGCCTTTGACTTTGGGCCCTTTGACTTTGCCGCCACCGCTCCCAGACGCGTTGAGTTCCAAGTCGGGTAACTCTATCGTCTTCCTGTCTTTCTTCCCCTCTCCTTTGTGCATGCCTATATCAAGCTCCAGTTCTCCAATGTCCATCGTGGGCATCTTGAGTTTCATCCCCTTGTGCTGGTCCTCAATGTGACCCCCGTGCTTTGGCTTACTCGCATTCACTTCCAGGTCAACAGCAGGAGGTGCATTGATCCCACCACTCGGCAGTTTGATGTCTGCCTCTCCTGGTCTGACCGTGGGCATCGTCACGTCCACTGTGGGAGATGATAACTGTGGTGTTTTGAATTTCCCACCCTCAAGTGACGTGGCCATGTCTGGTGCATGGATGTTTCCAGTCTTTCCTTTGGGAAGGGAAATGTCTACGCTCGGCATTTTCACCTGTGGTGTTTTAAACCTGCCTCCTTCCCCCTTTATCTCAATTTCTGACGCTTTGTATTCTCCCGTTTTAAGAGTTGGCATTGTGATTTCCACATTTGGCATCTTAACATGAGGCATCTGAAATTTGCCTCCTTCAGCTTCCATTGTCATGCCAGGTGTCTCAATATTTCCACTTTTTCCCTTTGGCAGGGAAATATCAATATTTGGCATTGTGACATGAGGCATTTTAATTTTTCCTGATTCTGCTTTTCTGTCAATATCTGGCCCCTCGATCTGTCCAGATTTGCCTTTCGGCATTGAAATATCCATATTTGGCAGTTTGACGTTTGGCATTTTAAACTTGCCCCCCTCTCCCTCTATTTCAATGTCTGGTCCACCGATGTCACTGTGTTTTCCTTTCGATAATGATAAATCCACTTTTGGCATCTTAAATTTCCCTCCTCCACTCATTTCCAATTCTGGCCCTTTAAATTCAGCCTTTCCTTTAGGCAGTGAAACATCAAATGAGGGCATTTTGACATGTCGCAACTTTTCTCCCTCCCCGTCTATTTCTACATCTATATCAGGCGTATCCATTCTCACAGTTTTTCCTTTGGGAAGATTGATATCAAAATTAGGCATTTTGAAATGAGGCATTTTGATTCTTCCTCCCTCTCCCTCCATCTGCATTTCTGGCCCCTCAATTTCCCCAGTTTTTCCTTTAGGCAGTGAAATGTCAACATTTGGCATTTTAACATGTGGCATCTTGAATTTACCTCCCCCTGCTTCAATTTCCATATCTGGAGTATCGATTTCTCCAGATTTGAATTTGGGTAAAGAAATATCGATGTTTGGCATAGTCATACCAGGCATTTTACATTTGCCTCCTTCGTCTTTGAATTCAAGGCCTGGCCCTTCAATATTTCCGGATTTACTTTTAGGCAGAGACATATCTATGGTTGGCATTGTAACATGCGGCATTTTAAATTTCCCGCCCTCCCCTCTGACTTCCATTTCTGGTCCCTCAATCTTTCCAGTCTTGCCTTTCCCCAGGGATAAATCTATATCAGGCACTTTCATGTGAGGCATTTTAAATCGACCTCCCTCTGCTTCAATGTCCAAATCAATTTCAGGTTTATCAATTTTTCCAGATTTACTTTTGGGAAGTGATATGTCAACGTTAGGAATCTTCATGTGTGGCATTTTAAATCTTCCTCCGCCACCCTCCATTTTGATTCCTGGCCCTTCAATCTTTCCAGATTTTCCTTTAGGCATGGAAATGTCAACATCTGGCATTGTACATTTTCCATCCTCTGCTTCAATTTCCATATCTGGAATATTGATATCTCCCGATTTGAATTTGGGAAGAGAAAAATCTACATTTGGCATTTTCATATCAGGCATTTTCAATCGTCCTCTCTCTCCTTCCATTTCAAATTCTGGCCCCTCAATATTTCCAGATTTTCCTTTAGGCATTGAAATGTCAATGTTTGGCATTTTGACATGTGGCATTTTAAATTTACCCCCCTTTCCTTCAATATCTACATCTGCATCGGGTGTATCAATCTTTCCATATTTTCCTGTAGAAAGTGATAGATCAACATGAGGCATTTTAACATGTGGCATTTTAAATTTGCCTCCACCTCCCTCCATTTCAATTTCTGGCCCCTCAATTTTTCCAGATTTTCCTTTTGGCAGTGAAATATCAATCTTTGGCATTTTGAATTTTCCTCCATCTCCTTTGATTTCCATCTCAGGTCCTTCAACCTTCCCGGATTTCGCCTTAGACAGCGAAAAATCTACATCCGGCATATTAATATGTGGCATCTTAAATTTCCCTCCCTCTCCCTCAACTCCAATCTTTGCCCCATCGACTTCACCAGTTCTCACTTTAGGAAGAGACAGGTCAATATCAGGCATGGTGATGCTTGGCATTTTGTATTGACCTCCTCCCCCTTTCACCTTGGGCAAAGACACATCCAGGTCTATGTTAGGGGCAGAAACGTCAACAGAGGGCATTTTGGGGATTTTTAGGCTTCCCTCGTAACCTTGGATATCCGCGTCGGAAACATCCACCTCTGCTTTAGGGAGAAGCACCTCCATCTCCGGGGATTTAGCGGCCGGCAGTTTGAGCTCCACCGACGGCATCCTGACCTTGGCCTTGCCTTCAAGGTCCCCACTGGGCCTGCTGTAGTCTCCCTCTGCTGATCCTGTCCCATGCATGGAGAATTTCGGCATTTTAATGGTTACGTCGGGTATGTGGAACCCCCCCTTTCCCCCCACTCCTCCTTCCATTGATACATCCATTTGTCCCTCGGGCAGTTTACCTTTTGGTGACGACTTTTTGAATTTGGGGAATTTCAGTTTGTATTTTGATTTATCTTCATGGCCCTCTATGTTCATTTCTGGCTTCGGAATGTCCAGTGTTCCTTTTTTCAAATTGACGTCGACATTCGGACCAGAGATAGAAACGTCTGTTTCCTTTTTAGATATTCCAAACGAGGGCATTTTCATCTTGGGCTTTTTAACCTTCATTTTAACTTGACCGTCTCTATCTAGTTCAACTGACGGAGCTCTAACCTCTCCTTCTATCTGTGGTGGGCTGAGGGAAATATCTCCTTTAGGGTCCTGACCTTCTATTTCAAAATCACCACTCTTGGTCTTCCCGCCAAACTTTGGAAGGGAGAATTTTGGCATTTTGAGTGAGACGTCGGGTAGCTCAAAGCTGGCTCCAGAGGATGGCCTACCTCCGTCTACCTTCAGTAGCTCCACCTCGCCCTCGTCCATTTTAGGTTTGGACAAACCGAAATCTAAGTCCACTTTTGGAGCCGAGATGTCAACAGTCGGCAGTTTAACAGTCGGTAGCTTGATTGATCCACTGGAACCCTTCATTTTACCTGCCTCTATGTTCACGTCACCCTTCTTCTTTGGTGTTTTAATGTCTCCTTTAATGTTGACGTTAGGGTCAATATCTCCTTTGACCTTGCCACCAAACTTTGGCATGGAGGGCATTTTAAGATGGACGCCTCCCGATGCCTCTTTGTCCGTGTCAAAACCAATGTCAAACTTAGGCACGTTAATGTCAATAGCTGGCATGTGTATCCCGCCGCTACTTTTTTTAGCAGAGGCATCCATCTCCATTTGACCTTTGAACTCAGGGCCCTTGATGTTGACCTCCCCTTCTTTGGACTTAATTTTTGGCATTGAAACGTCAAATGTAGGCATTTCCAACGTTCCCCCTTTCATTTCAGGACCCTTAACCTTTCCCTCTCCCTCAGGAAACTTCATTTTCGGAAGAGCGATATCGAGAGAGGGCATATGGAATTTACCTCCTTTGCCTCCATGTCCTTCAATCTCAATGTCACCCTCAGCCTTTCCTCTTGGGAGGGAGAAATCCACACTTGGCATTTCAATTTTCCCTCCCTTCATTTCAGGGCCTTCAGGTAAATTCACCTTAGGTAGTGAAATGTCAAATGTGGGCATTTTGAATTTACCTCCTTTGCCTCC
>JAVQIZ010080229.1:0-18981 GCA_036023535.2 Galaxias brevipinnis
GGGTTTAAAGCTTTTTTTTTCCGGGCCGCCTTCCCAAAAACCGTTGGTTGGGGGGGGGGGGGGGGTTCGTTTGGTAAAAAAAACTGGAGTGAGCGGGGGAATAGGGCAGAGCAGCTTGGAGAGAGAGGGGGCGGGAGGGACAGAGAGAAAGAGACAGAGTGAGAAAGAGAGAGAGAGGACAGAGTGAGAGTATGAGAAATGTAGGGGGGAAGAGGTAGGCAAAAAAAAAATAAGGTAGCTAGTGGGAACAGCCAAAGATAATGAGGTAGCTCAAAGGCCAACAGAGGATAGTCTGAGAGCAGGAGGGAGGGATGGAGCAGAGGAGGAGAGGGGTAGGGCGAATGGAGGAGGCAGCCCAACAATTATCTGGGCCACAGCCTCTTAAAGAAGACAGATAGGAGGCTCTAGTGCTTTTACATGTCTTCTTCACTGCCTCACAACACTGAGCACGCAGGCTAACATCTACCGCCACAGACAAAACACACACCCCCACCTTTTGTTGCACTGCTATTTTTTGTGAGTACGATATTTTTCTAACAACATTCTCAGAGTGCCGTCCCAAAGCTGGCCCCCGCAAGTCATTCAACGGCCGAATCCACTCTGGCCCGCGTGGCTGCCAATTAACCGGACGGATTAACGGTGATTGCATTCCGTGTCCTGAGGAGGCACTGGCAGCCATCTTGCGAGGAGGGCTCATTAACATGGCCGCCGTCGGGCAGTGCCAAAGTGCTGCTGCGGGGCTGTCGGAAAAACATAAGGAAGACCCCATCAACCTTGTTGTTTCACACCTAGACTAAGGCAAAGATGTCATGATCACTACATTGTGAATGGTGGCACTGGTTGCCAGTTGTCTCTAGGTCTGATGGTGATAACCCCCTTTTCAGACGAGACTCCGATGGGATGTTTTTTTTTTTTATCAGGCAGCCCGCGTGCAGAGTCGGAGCAGCTGGATTTCATTAATTGAGTGCTGGCAGCCTTCTGCCATGGCGACGGGGTGAGTCACGCTGGCGAGATCCACCTCACTCTCCCTCTTCGATATCATCTTCCAACCATAACTACAAATAATTATTCACTCAAATCCATTACTGGGGGTCAATCAAGTTCCCCAATCACTTCTAAAGACCAATTACTGGCGCCAAGGCTCCGTTCGCGCCTTCCTGCACACACACGCAGGCCCATAGGCAAGCAGAGAAAATTAAACACAGCCAGTAGTGAGAGCGTGTGTCTGAATGGGCGTCCTCAGGTAAGCAATAAAGGAACGACACACACACACTCCTCTCTCAGAGGCAATCGGAGCGTACCCTGGAGCAAGCTTGGCCAGGAAAAAAAAAACGAATCACCCCACACACTCACGCTACGAGAGCCACCAGGAGAATCCCAGCCCCGCTTCTAAAAGAGGGTACGTGTCGAGTATTTTGTCCCGGCCATTGATTCCCAGGCGACGTCTCTGCAGGGGTTCAATGAGGACGTGGAGCTGAGGGCCATCTTGTCGGGAGGCTTGTTCAGACACAGCGTAGTGAGTGAATGGTTAGGGGGTATGTGTTACACACGCACGCACACGCACGCACACACACACGCGGCATCCAAGCGGCTCTCAGGTCCGCGCCACCCCCCATTAGTGTGTGGCTCCTCGGATCGGTTTGCAGCCGTCTTGAAACTGAGCCGCAAGCCTTGAGGAAACGCTTGGCACACACCCATCCGTCATGACAGGGAGACGGCGGTGCAGCCAGCCGAGTCAGTGTGTGTGTGTGTGTGTGTGTGTGTGTGTGTGTGTGTGTGTGTGTGTATGCGCACAATGTCTGCGTGAGTGTAAGATGTGGAACAGAGTCTGTGCAGCAGATGAGGGGGGGGTATGTGTTTGTGGATGTATAGAAAGGGAGGGAGGCTGAATAAGATTGTGTGTGTGTGTGTGTGTGTGTGCGTGCGTGCGATCAAGAGAGGATTGAGGGATAAGGGTGTGTGCGCGTGTGTTCGAGGGAGCGAGGGAGGAGAGAGACGAGAAGAGCACACACAACAGGGGAGGGGGCTTTGTCTACCAGCAGACCGTGACCAGCAGCTACACTCTACACACACACACACACACACACACCAGCCCCCTAATCAGCATGGTGGGAGGGCCTCTGTGACATTTCACTCAGTGTCACGCTTCCTTCGCGCTCTGATCCGTCCGGACAACAGCCAAAACACAACACCGACAAGACACAAAACACCAACGCCGCCCGTCACCGCCATGCGAACTCCCTTTCACACACTAACATTCGCTCACGGCGCCATTGTTCGACGGCAGTTTCTGACTTGAAGGATTTTTTGGGGAGGGTAAAGAAGAGGACATGAGGCCGTATTGAGAACAATAGCAATGGCATCATTTGTTTTAGCGTGGCAGGACAGTCAGAGGGATTAGGGAACAGCCTGGACAAAGAGAGGATACCAGGGGAAGTCTCTCGTCCAAACATGAAAAATCCCCGTTAGCCTCATTAAAGCCCCTGGTCCCCGGCCAGAAAAAGGAGAGAGGCCGGAGCGAAATGCTAAACACATGTGGAACGGCTCTGTGTTTGGGGCTAAAATGGCTGAACACGATACGGCAGTATTTGAGTTAATCTGCCCTGACAAAACCGCATGTCGTGTTTACAATGGAGTGTGAGCGAGGGCGCAGAGAAGGGAGAGAGAGATTGAACGAGGTAGAGCAAGACAATGTGTGTGTGTGTGTGTGTGTGGTGTGTGTGTGTGTGTGTGTGTGTATGTGTGTGTGTGCATGTGAGTGGAGAATGTCCAGAGCTGCAGAACTCACTGTTCCCTACTTACAGAGCGTACAGTCTTTGTGCGTGGGTGTTTGTGTGTGTGTGTGTGTGTGTGTGCGTGTCAGCGTGATGGAGGAGAGGGTGGTACTCAAGCCTAATGAATCTATCTGCATTCAGGAGGCATGCTTTCTCCCGGACGCAGACAGGAGCAAACGACCGCCGACCTGGGAGCAGATCCAGCAGCAGGGGGGCTCTCTCTCTGCATGTCGGGAACAGACCAATATAAACAATCAAGACAAGCGTGCATCAATCGTGACCTAAGGCTGAAAATACAGGTTTGGTTAGGCCTAAAGACGGACCCTTCTTTAGATTCAAAGCAGAGGTTCCTGACTGCTTTAAGACATCGCTCTCCACTGGGTCCCTCTTTTTGGTGTTAAAGGACATATGAATCAACAGCACTGTGAATACCCAGGCTTTGGTACGGTAGATGAGGGTTACAATAAGATGTGTGTGTGGTGACTTCAGAGGATGGGGGGGGGCTGTGGGCCGAGAGGCGGGTGGCTACACTGATAGAACAAGTCCCCATGGTAATAGGTAATAGACCAGGGTATTGGGTGGTGACAGAGTGACCTCTTGTGGTTGAAATGAGTAACTGTACATTGGTGGAGGGAACATAAAGTTCCACTTGGAAGCTTAACTAGAAAGATAGCTAGTCATCAGATACCAAAACATTACCTACTATTCAACACAGATACGAGATAATGTATGTATGTATGTATGTATATATGTATGTATATTTATTATTTTTACAAAAACAATACTTCTTAATTATTGTTGCCTTGATATATACATATATACATATGTATACATATATACATATATATATCAAAGCAACAATGATTAAAGTCTTGTTTTTGGAAAAGGAATAAATAACAGTAATACCATTTTCAATAACATTTTCCACGATAAACCAATCATACTGACATCCATACTTTATTCCACTCAAAACAAACACTGTACCTTAATACTACCACATCAAACATCAGTATTTGTATTTCACAGTAAAAGCCACACTGTCCATTCTGTTAGACAGTGTAGGGTATGGGGTATGAGGACCAGACTAACAACCCTATAACCTCATCAAGCTTCCTACCCAGCATTCCTAGAGGGTCAAAAGAATGTCAAAGGACTCCTCCATTTTGATTCCCTGCAACCAGGTATAGGACACAATCAATATGATTTGTTAATATGCTGTTCATCTGAACTCTGTGTGTGTGTGTGTGTGTGTGTGTGCAGGATGTGTGGTCACACAGTATATCTGTCGCTAAGTATCATATTTCAGGATATATGATAGTCCGTTGTGCGATGTTTGCTTTCCATGGTGCTTGGGTTTCAGCTCAGTAGTATTCTTCCCCTCGAGGTCAACGAAGCACCTTCACCTGAAGGCAGACAGGCAGCTTCTAGCCACTGATACAGGGCCAGCTATTAACCAACACCCCTTCAAGGCCACAGCTTCACTTGGCAAAACAAACTTGAGATCTGAGATCAGTGGTTCAAAGACAACTCCACCTCCAACAGCCCCTGCACTGAGGATGATCAAGAGGAGGAGGAGGAGGAGGAGGAAGAGAAAGCCTGGAGGAGCAGGTCAGCGGCCAGGCCGGGCGAGATTGCACCCCTGGTCACCTTGGCCTCCAGCTGGGGCAGCTCCCCCCGCACGGCAGGGTGGCTTCGGAAGTGCCGCAGGACGTTCTCCTGGATCAGGGTCCACATCCACACCTTCTGCTGGGCCCGGCGCCGCCCCTGGAGCTCCCCGCTGGCCAGCATGGTGTCCCGGTAGCCCACAATCTTGGCCCAGAGCTCGACAATGCCCTCCCCTGTCTGGGAGGAAACCCGGACCACCTGGGACAGGACGGGAGAGGGGTTCAGCACGGCAGGGTGCAGTGTAAGAAGGACATGTCTCACACACACAGACACACACATACACACACTGAATTTAAACAGATTTGAAGTACATTGATAAGGATTTTTTTTTTTTTTAAGTACCCACCCACACACATTTATGTACATATATTTATGTGCATATATTTATGGATGTGTGAAATAGGCAGACACACAAACGTCTCTCTGTCCATCCATTCCACCAGCCCATGCTGGTGGACCCCCAGCTCTCCTAAACTCAGTGGGGTGTCTCTTCCCGGTGTCAGCCATGCGGCATCAGCTTGTTTAGACAAGCTCTGCTTTTAACAAAGTCGTGTTTTAAGGACTATTATTTACGCAACATGGGACGCACGTTTGCCGCCTAACAAATGGCAAGACAATCAGACAACATGACGTGATGTGGTGCTCCCTATTCAATGAAAAGCACAGTGTTATCAAACTAATATTCTTATCATACTGGAAAAAGTAATAACTGTACAAAGTGTTTGACGATATCTTGGGAGGAAGACCACTTACATATGTAACACGACACGCTGAAGGGTTTTAAAGGCGAGAGCACTGAAATGTGTGAGACGGGTAGACGGGTATGAAGAGCTAAGCCTGATAGAAGGAAAGGAGATGAAATGAAGGAGGCGGGTGGAGAGTAATAAATACAAGAGAGAAAGAGACAGGTATAGGCAGTTATGTAGATGGCAGGGTAGTGGTAAAAGCTAGAGAGAAACAAGGGGAGGGAGAGGTTGGGAGAGAGAGAGAGAGAGACACAAAGATATAGGCAGAGGGGGAGAGAGAGAGAGAGAGAGATTCCAGGCCCTAGGCTTTTTTGATCTGAGTGGTTGGGCCTCTAATGGGGAAAAGGCATGACACAGCAGCTCCCTCCCTGTTGAGAGCAGCCAGTAGAGGAGGGGATGTGGAGAGATGGACAGGGGGTCTGGCGCCGGGCCAGGTGGGCAGATGCTGCATCGCGGCCGGGGAGACAAAAGGGACGAGGCCGGGGAGGCACAGGGAGGGGGGGGGGGGGCACTGCAGTCCCCTCTTGGTTATGACATCACCGCAATCATCAGCCCGCTGCCCTCCCTCCTCCCCCTCCCGCGGGTCAGTGGACCTCTCAGTGGGACGGCGTGTTGAGACAGGCTGTGTGTGTGTGTGTGTGTGTGTGTGTGCGTTTGCCCTGATGCAACGACAAAGCATTGCCAAGCGGAAAGCGCTACATCATCCGATGTAGTGCAGCGGGTCAAATGTTGAGATCGTTCCGCTTTGTAGCGAAGCCTCCACCCACCCGTCCGCACGCATATGCTGAGTCCCGGCACCCCCTAACCCACCTTGGGGCGCCAGCTTTTGGACTTGTTGCGGAGCAGCTTGAGGGCGCTGGTGTACTCGGCCTGGATCCTTCTGGCAGGCACCAGCAGGTCCCCGTCCGCCTTAGTCACCACCACCAGGTCAGCCATCTCTATGATGCCCCTCTTGATGCCCTGGGGGGAGACAGGCACAGAGAGATAACCAGAGTGGGTGAGTGAAGGAATGAAGGAAGGGAGGAAGGAAAGAAGGGAGGGAGGGAGGAAGGAAGGAAGGATGGACGGACGGAGAGAAGGAAGGAAGGAAGTAAGGAAGGAAGGAAGGAAGGAAGGAAGGAAGGACCAAGACGGGCCCTATTACTGTGATCCATTCCTTCCTCCTTTAATAATAAGCAATAACACTAAACGGCAAGAGATTAGGAGGCTGTATCCATTGAATATATTGGGTATATTCCCATTTGCTCTAGATCTGTCAGTCACCTGTGATTTCAAATGGTGCTGGGGGAGGGGGGAATACGGTATCCCTTCAATACTCTTTTCTTGATCCATATGATGGAACTGAAATGGTAAACTAAGCTGACACTACACAAGGCCTGTGTGACATAGCTGCACAGCCTTGGAGACAGCTAATGGCTGGGGCAGTGCCAACGTTCTGCACACGTTTTCCTGTGCGGAACGTTACCCTACCAGTGTTCAAGTCCTCCAGGGGACAGACTGGGCTGGAGACTGAAGTGAGCCAGGCTGACTGATGGTCCTGGCAGGCACTGACCTGCAGCTCATCGCCTCCTGCTGGTGGAATCAGCAACACAAACATGTCCACCATGTCAGCCACCGCAAACTCGGACTGGCCCACACCTGGCAAGAGAGTCGCATTAACAGATCAAGTCATGACAATGAGAAAGAATAAATTTGTCTTATTCAACATAATAAATCAAATTATTATTTGTAGTCGGGCATTAAAAAAATGAACGAGCGACGATATGTATGAGCACGGGTTCTGAAACACGAACGCGATTGGTCGATATGTTTCAGCGCCGCGATGACCTTACCCACTGTCTCCACCAGGACATAGTCATAGCCCGCCCCCTCACACAGAACTATGGCCTCATTGGTGGTCCTGGTGACTCCGCCCAGTGTTCCGGAGGTGGGCGAGGGCCGGATGAAGGCACTCATGTCCCTGGATAGCTCTGTCATTCGAGTCTTATCCCCCATCAGAGACCCTGGGAGACAAACAGGGGCGGGGGGAGTGAATACAGTCAGACCAACTTGAAGCGGATATGGCTGGACTACCTCATAGAGTTAACACAAAGGGTGAAAAACATCCAATTTCCCATTAAGAAACCACCAGCCGCTTACACAATAAGTGACTATAGACACAAAGATTCTGAGTTGATAAAGAGTGGTAAAGCCCGACATACAACAGAACACTCTGTCCTAAATATAAAAGACTGTACCATGACCATGTCCTCCATGTCCTACCTCCTGTGGTGCAGGAAGAGGGGTCAACAGCCAGAACAGACACTTTGTGCCCCTGCCCTGTCAACATCTTCCCCACCACCTCGATGAAGGACGACTTGCCCGCGCCGGGAGGACCTGACAGGCCTGCAGACACACAGCAAAGAGGTCAACAACTCAAGATATAAGGCCTATTCAACTGGCCTGTCAGCAAATCCTCTTGTTGTCATTAATGCCTGCAGCACATGCAGTCAGTATGAGTAGGGGTGTCTATATTTTTCGATCTTAAGGTTGAAGATCAGAATAAAAAATATATATATTTTGCCCATCTGTACTTACCCACTCTGAATGCCACAGGCTTCCCTCCGTTGCGCTTCTCCTGCTCCTTCCGGTAGGCCAGTACCCTTTGCAGCAGCACCTGGGCCAGCTCCTTCTTCCTGGGGTGCTGGGTCTCCACCAGGGTTATTGACTCGGCCAGAGACGCCCGCTGGCCCTGGATCAGCCCATCATACAGCTTATCTATCAACCTCTTCTCTGGATCGCTCAGCTTCTCAATTTGCAGGCTGAGGGCTGCCTCCACACTCAAACCCCTCATAGGCTGCAAGCTACACTGAGTGAGGGTGCTTGGATGTGTGGGATGGGAGCAAACTAGAACACCCCGATGGAGGTATCGGGTCCAGGTGTTGTGGGTGACAGTTTGTAAAGCGTTGGAGGAGGACAAGCGATGAAGGATTGGGAGGAAACTGGAGGGTCCCATCTTGTTGTACAGGCAGGCTTGTTGGATAACAGATATTATAATTCAGTTACATAATGGAGAAATTGTCCTATTAAGTATGAAGCTAGAATATACACTTTATGTGTACTTTTATAAAAGGTTTTCTGCAATGGGACATACAGGGTGAACTGACTTCAAATTCGAAGTCCTACTTTTATGTAGTCCCGGTGAGCTTCTTTCAGTGAGACTAACATATTTCAGCAAGAGAACATTTACATACCCTGCCATAAAAAACTAGTACAACTCCGTTAATGTTAGCTAGCTTACCGTTAAAGATCCCAATCACTTACCTAGCTAATAGCAAAATCCACTAGTCAGCGATAAGGAGTTTCAATTCATATAACGTTATGATGAGGTCAAGCACTACATTTTCTGTAGAGCGTATGTGTTACTCATTTTCCAGTCACGTTGACCTCCTCTTTTGTTTTGACATACCCACTTCCTACATCCTGTGACGTTACCTCCGTTCCTCCCTTTCCAGTTCAAGATTGACAGGACAACTCAGCCGTTAACTTTACATAAAACATAAGCTCGAAATGTTTTATGTGAACATGTTTAATCGAATCTGAATAATTTATAACGTAGTTGTGTAAGCTAGAAACATTTGGAAATGGTTTTGTAACCGGGCTAGGGTAGCCTAAAAAAGACATCCTGCACTTTGCCCAGTAGATGGGAGCAAATACTTTTGTTTATTTTTGACTCATTCTATGGGATAATTCTGAGTTTCACATTTACCTAAACTTTACATGTATTAATGGCACGAACTACAAAAATGAACAGAAGTCAGAAGATGTAGACTATGGTAAATTAAAACACGAAAAACCACATGAACTCATCTGTCTCATTCGGATACACTCAATCACATGAAACATAAACAATATAGTGTACGAATCTCAGACAAACGTTAGTTTATTTTCCTTATCACACTGGAAACTTTTAAGCACATGTTAGAGCACATAAGCAAGAAGTAAAATCCCTTGTCCAACCACTAGCTCTTATGGTCTTAAAAGTATATAGACCTACCTCTTTTGTGGTCAAGTATTTGTAATCTCTGGTTATATTTAGGGAAAAAAACCCACACATTCACATGTTTTATTGTAAGAGTAAATTGGGTAAACTAGGTGGCTGTCAAACAGCATCATCTTGGAAGTTCACCTGGCAGACGCAGGTTTATGCAATATAGGATATTTTCTGGATGGTTTTATGAATGTGGCAATGCAGTCATTAGACACTGCAATATAACAAAGGGTACAACAGGAAAAGCCAATTCCCTGTGACTGCTTTTTATATCAACTAGGTAAAACAAAGTAAGACTGGAAAATATTAAGCTAATTTGCTGTTTGAACTCATTGGAAAGACCTACAGTATGCTTAATCTGTCCATGCTTGCTCGGGCTGACCCATGGCTTGGTCCCTGGTGTCTCTCTCTCTCTCTCTCTCTCTCTGTGTGTGTGTGTGTGTGAGAATTTGTGTAATGTGTTCTCTTACCTTTCATTGCGCTGCTAAAATATAACTGATCTAGCCAAACCGTAATGAAACCTGCCTCCTAATGCAGACACCATTTAATTTATATATAAAAAAAAACATGCAAGGTAATGAAACAACTTTATTGAATCTTCCAGTAGAGACTTGATATTCATGGAATAAAACTGCTTTCTGGGAGTACTACTCAGCAAAAACAGCACAAAGAACAAAACAAAAAGGAAAATTGGTGAAAGTGCAATCACAACACAAAAAACACAAAAAGCTAAGAAACACATTTTCAAAAAATCCCAAAAAAATATACAACAGTTTAATGGCGGATGGGATTTTCTGCACATAATTGTATTTTAAGGCAAACAATGCAAAATTAGCATTTTATAAAAACAAATGAATATAATAGGACCAGATCAGAGAATCCTTATCTCATAACTACCTTCTCAAATAAGTTGACAATTCTGTAGGCTCAGACAAAAACATGATATTTGTCAAAAAGATTTAAGTCTTATAGCAATTTTTGCTGAGTTGACGTAATCAAAGAATAAAGCAGATATAATATCCATATCGTGACTCTGAACTTGACACAATTCATTTTGCTGTACCATACACAGCTAAAAAACAAACTCCATCCCTGCTGTGTCATTCTCAGCTATACCTCTCTTAAATGTGTGACACTTCACTAACCAAACTACGCTTTGTAAAAACAGACTGCACAGCACATACTCTTATGGTGAGTATACCTAATCACTAACCTTGTTTCATTAAATTCAGCTGAACACGAGTGTAACACCAGAGGAGCAATATTTTAAACACTAACCTTATTTCTCCCTTCTAGTGCCATGTCAAAGTACGTCACCCCCCATCCCAAACCCTTTCCCACCTCTGCCCTTTCTGGTTTGTTTTCGACCAGGTGACTGTATATAGTGGGGGAAATAAGTATTCAACACGTCAATTTATTTTGTAGTTTCATATTTCCAACGGAACTATTCACATGAAATTTTGACCAGACATTGGTATTAACTCAATTCAGCTTAACAGATAAAGAAATTGTCACATTCCAATCAAGAGTTCCAATCAAAAAGTTATGTGCAATAAAGTGGAATGGAAAAAAAACACAGGAAAAAAGTATTGAGCACAGTAAGAAAAAGCATTAAACCAGCTGGTTCCACTAAGCAGTTTTCCTACCTGTGCTATTTAGAATCAGCTGGCTTAGTCTATGTAGATAGGGTAGTAATTGCACTGACCCTTTGGAAAAGGGTCATCCAGCTCTGAATGTCAGTAAACATATCATTGTTTACCAAGCTGTCATGCAATAAACATCTGATGATGGGTAGAGGCAAAGAGCTCTCCAAAAACCTTTACTTTTTGGCAACAATACGATGCGCCATGTTTGGAGGACAAATGGCTCTGCATATGACCCTAAAAATACCATACCTACAGTGAAATCTAGAGGTGGAAGCATCATGGTATGAGGCTGTTTATGTTCTCATGGTACTGGCAAAATCCAAATTGTTGAAGGGAAGATGAATGGAGCCATGTACCGGAACATTCTTGAAAATAATCTGTTGGCATCCATCAGGATTAGGAAGATGAAACTTGGGTGGACCTTTCAGCAGGACAATGATCCAAAAAACATACTGCCAAAGAGACTGTCAATTGGTTCCAGATGAAGAAAATAAAGATGTTGGAATGGCCCAGTCAATCACCAGACTTAAACCCAATAGAACATTTGTGGAAAGAACTGAAGTTCAATCTACTATTTAAAGTCTGTCTGTGCGGAAGAATGGGGCCAAAATCTCACATGATCATTGTGAGAGATTAGTTTCTTCGTCTGGGAAGCGTCTTGAAGTTGCCATTGCAAACAAAAGCTTCTCCTCCAAGTGTTAAATGCATTTCAGTTAGCGTGTTCAATACCTTTTTCCTGTGTCATTCCACTTTTTGCACATCCCTTTTTTATGGATTGGAATGGGACGATTTCTTTATCTTTATAAGAGTTAATACCAATGTAAATGTGATTACTGAAAAAAACATTGACGCGTCGAATACTTATTTCCCCACTGTATTTATCAATTTCATTTAACAACGCTTTTGTTTCTTAAACTTTCTTATTTTTTTGTGGCAAACCTAAAATAGATGATAGACACCTAGTCTCACTGCCCTTGGTATTGTGACTCTAAATATGTTCTTAAGAAACACAACATCTGCACAATAATATACTTTAATTTCATCAATGTTAGTCATCCTCCCCAACCCAGAAAATTCTATATACATTTAGGCTACCTTCCAGATCGACTCCATTGCTGTTGGAAATATAAGTTTGACGTCAAAGTTAAATCGTCACACCTTGTTTTCCAATAATTAAAGTCGTTTTCTAGATGTTGAGTGAAACAAGAGGCAACTGCAAGGTAATCGCCCTGGAACATACCCATGTCATTATAATATCAAACCAAAGAGAAATCTAACTTTCCTATGGAACACTGAGATGTAAACGGGGAAGGTAATAAAAAAAAGGTAAAAGAACGCAAAAACAAAACATGGGAGCAAGACCAAAGTGGGCACTTGCATAACAATTGAGTAGGATGGTCGGATTATTACAGTTGGTCACAGAGATCAAGTATCTTCCAGTTGACTCCCGCTCACTTGCTAGCCCCGATCCCAGTCTGCAAATGTGCCCAATTCAGACATCCTTCAAGTACAACACACACCAACCCACCCACTCGCCCACCCCTTGACTGATCCTAGATCAGCATGTGTTTTAGCCATATCACCAATTGACCCTTGACTAAGACCCATACTGATCCCGGACCAGTGTACCCCCATATCCCTGACACCTGAACCAAAATGCTGGGGTTTGGACGGCCAAATACAGAGGCTTGGGGCCAGTGGCGCCTAGGACACAGAGGAGATGGGGTTGTGAGGGGATCCCATCTGGGTGAGCACCTTGTCCAGCCACTGGAGAGGACCATGCAGGTGGATCTCGATCCAGCAGGGGGTGCTAGTCACATCCTGACGGTGGTACTCTGCACCCCAGCCCTGGAACACACAGAGACGCTGATTGTATTAGGTCCAATATAAGATGACATCCGTTATAGTGTTTCCTCTAGAATTTTTTCCCGCAACAGCACAGCTGTCTCGTAGTTGCGTGACTGACTGACTGCAAAGCGCTGCACATAACGCATGGAGGGGCGGAACAGGGAGGAAGAAGAAGTAGATCCTATGATACAAAATTACTACAACATTTATTTTTTCACTTCAGCATAAATCTAACAGATATATGATTATAAAACAATGCTGGTTAAAGCAAACACTTGGTATTGATAGTTTTACATGAGGGTCGATTCTAAAACATAAACTTCCAAGAGTAATAGGATCGATTACTTCAGAATTGATCCGCCCATCCCTAGTGTGATCGTGACTTCATGACATTTAATAAAACTCTGCAGCCATGGCGGCAGTAATTTTTGCGGAGGAGGGGCGCCGCTGCCGAATGTACATAGCGGAAACGCTGCGTTAATTTAACCGATTACAACTGGCTGGGTCCATGACAAACTTGGAAAAACAATGTGTAAGGGGAATATTTCTGTCAGCCCTTTAGTGCTCCACAAAATGTAGCCCCCCCCCCCCGTGGCGTGTCGCCTGCTTACCTTGACAAAGCTCATGCGGATGGTGCACATCTTGGTGAGCTCGTATACGGCCTCGAAGCCGTGGTTGACGGACTGGGCAAGGAGCTCGGCGAACTCCTGGTTGTTGAAGATCTTCAGGGAGCAGCCTGAGGGGATCTTGCAGACGGTGGTGGGGTGGAAGCCGTGGTGGTAGTTGCAGTTGCGGCTCTGGACGAAGATGCTGCTGTCGCTCAAACACTCGGCGTACACCTCACCGCCCACGTAGTACAGGTGGACCCCTGGGAGAGGGCGAGGGAAACGAGTGGGAACGTTTGGGACAGGGTTTTTTACTTCAACCACCCCACCTGCACTCTGCTCAGTGGAAGACATACCGCATGCCATTTACAAATACTCTTTTAATGGGAAATCAGCAATACTATGATATACCCTCAGCAATACTATGATATACCCTCTTCCTGCCACTCCACTCTTCTAAAGGGCCTTTAAAGCATAAAAATGCTGATACAGTTTGTTGTTATCGCTGGAAAGTGCCCCCCCCACCCCCCCCAAACCGGACCTCCCGATGTCCATCATCCAGGAATCATTATTGACCCTGTCTGTTCCATCTCATGATACCCTCGATACACCCCTACCTTTGCCAATGTGCCGCCGGGTGTTCTCGATAGTGGAGTTGCGGTTGACGTTGGACAGCAGGCCGAGGCAGAAGCGGTTGCGGTTGTTGGAGGGGTCGGTGAAGCCGTCCACGAGCACGCTGGTGGAGTTGGCCTGGAAGGCCTCGCCCACACGGTTGTTCAGCTCGTAGTAGACGATGGAGCACCAGTGCTTGGGCTCCTCGTAGGCCACTGGCTGCACATCTGCACAGGAAACACACACACACACACACCACACACACACACACACACACACAATGTGATGAGAATACACACACAGCGGAAGCCCGAGAGACTCTCACACACACACACACACACACACACACACACACACACAAACTTCGATACACTTTCAAAAGCCCGAAATTTGAATTGCTTTCTAAACTGAATCCTTCTTATTCACCTGCCCCACCTCCGGGGTTTGCGTAAACACACAGGGCCCAAAGGACACACATTTGCATGCAACGCCAGACCAAAATCAATGCACTCCATGCTCAAGTCTGGCCCCTGCTTGCACCGCGGTCTGATTGAGCAGTCAGCCAGTCAATAGAAGGAGCCCGGCACGTGCCCCTTATGCCCGCTATCTCGGCTCAGTCTGTGCCAGCTGGCCGTGCCCCATCAAGCAGGGCAGGGAATAAATCTTGTTTATCTAAGCGCTTAGTTCTCCCAAACTTCCTCCGTAGCGTGGCACTGGCGAGCAGGTGTGTTTTGTCTGCCCGTTCCCAGAGTCAGCCCTCCACAGAGGAACGCCGCCCCACGCTACAGGATGCAGCTTGTGGAAAAGAACTGGGGGGGGGCTCTAAACTCCCACTTCCAGTCGCTTCTCAACATCTCTCCCTTGCCACTGTTGTCTGTGTATGTGGGTGGGAAGGGGCGGGCTGCACTGTTTCAGGTTTGTGCCTAGTAACCCGCACAAAAACGAATCAACAGACAATATGCCTCAACCATGTGCACAGCAGATACCATACAAAGTATGGTTAGACGTCCAACTAAAGCAACAATATGCACACCACACACACACACGACAACTTGATTTTTCGCAGCTCTACAGTGCCAATACAAGACTGTGGAATAGTAATAGTACAACAATAAAGCAAGCATGAAAAGGAACCACAGTAACATGTTTGGCTCGAACAGAATGTAGATGGTGTTTCTTCATGTACAGTTTAGATGCATGGAGAAAAAGCCTCTCTAACTCTATAATGGCTGAACCACAAAGTCGAGGTAGTAGCCTTGCGGTTCAGTGGTGGTGGGGGGGAGCAGAATCTAGAAGTCGGAGGTAATTAGTGAAGCTGCTCGTTAACGAGCCCCCAGTAATTACCACCGGCAGAGATGACATCAACCCCAGGTTTTAGAGGAGCTCATAAAGGACTGCACTGAGACCAGTCTTCATTTGTCGGGGCTTTGAACCTCCCCTGAGGTTGCATGCACAGACATGTGGTGTTGTGTTGAAGATAAAGCTTCAACGTGCCTTGGATCGAGGTCGAGTGCTCTCTTTTCACACACTTTGATGTCCTCCTGCAGGTGTAGTTTTGTCTCATCTGGTGAACAAGTGCGTGCTAACTCCAACATTAGCATTCTGCCTTAATATCTTTCACAACTACAATTGCTAATTAATGTCTGTTATGTGTGTATGTTTGTCTGTTTGCAAGAAAGTTACAACCATAATTGTTTGACTGCATGCCTACTGACAAAGTGTTCTAGAACTTAGATCGAAACCTGAGATATAATTTCTGTTTTAGCTTTCCAGAATGTTCTCACAACAGTACTGGGAGAGCAGGTGCCAACAGTTCAAGTTGGTGATTGGTTGTCACGGTTACCTGGCATGTTGCTGATCTCGAGAGGCAGAGGTGGGACCAAGAGGTTTGTATCCATTGGCTGGGGACAGTCCTGAGTCATCTGCTCCTCTGGGGGCATGTAGGCTGGAGGCGGGGTTTCTGGTGGGCAAGAGGGTTTTTCAGAACAACACATGGCCTTGAATATGACGACACATTAACCCCCTACTTGAGCGATAAGACCCAGGTGAAAATATTCCCTCACCTGGCATCTGGAAGGGGCTGCCGGGGTCCGAGCTGGTGGGGGAGTGGGGGAAGGTGGCGCTGCTGCTGCCGCTCCCAGGCGAGTTGGGGTAGCTATTGGCTGGCGACGTGGGGAAGGGCAGCGTGTTGGCATGGCTAAAGGATTCGGGGAAGGTGGCGTTCTGGGGCATGTGAGGCTCGTTCTGGTGCAGCGGGTTGCGGAAGCGCGGCAGCATAGTGTGCTTGGCGTTGAACTCGCTGTTCCGGGGCACCAACACAGGGGGCAGCACTGAGGAGAGAGGGAGGCACGGCACATGTCTGAGTTTTAAGACTCAATTACTTTAATATAATAAAATTGCACTTCAGCGACCTCACTAATTAACTGCTCTTCAATCGATATCTAAAATCAATATTCCACCATTGTCACAATATCTATCATCCATTTAAACCTCCCTACTTGTATATAGCTTTTAATTAATCCACTTAGCACTATACCTTCCCATGAGCCCCATGTCCTGCTATGTGATATAAGGGTGAGGATAGTTTGGTTGTTGTAAGTCCGCTCTTTATGTCCCCTGAGTCTAGTTAACGCTGTCTATGTGTGTACACACACACACACACCCACACACTGTACAATCATAACCACCATGACCTCACGCCAGGGTCAGCCCTGTTGCTTTATGTACAGCGTTAGTCTAGGATCTCTCGAGCCATCTTGCCATCTCCCCCTATTGATCTACAGGCCGGGTGCAGCAGATGTCCCCACATTTTTGACATTACAGAGCGCAGCTTGTTGATATTAGCCAAGCAGTCTTTGGCTCTCACTCCCAGACATTCTACTCCAATGGAACATCTTTGAGTTGGATCTCTCTCGCTCTCTCTCTCGCTTCCTTTCTCCTTCTGGAAAGGGGAATTTATCACTCGGGGGGAGGGAGGGGGTCATGGCTAACATCCACATGAGGACTTTTCAGGTGTACGAGATATAAGCCACAGAGGAATGCTTTACCGGTGCCTATAAATTTGAGCGTAAACTAATAACATTTGGTCAGACTCAATTCTAGCTCTTCTACTCTAACTCCTAGCGCTTGACGTAGGGACTGAAAAAGGGTGATTTGTATTGTGTGTGTGTGTCGGGGGACGTCAGGGGTGATGAGGGGAAGGGGAGGTGTGGACAGGCAGGTGCTCCATGCTCCCCTCCCCTCTTCCTCCCCGACCACTGCTAAAACAAAAGTGTGCTAGGCGGGCAACCGCTCCTTCCTACCATTGTGTGTGGGTGACAGGCTTCCTGTCCAGCCTTCCTCAGAGAAACACAGTGTGTGTGTGTGTGTGTGTGTGTGTGCGCGTGTGTGTGTGTGTGTTTACTTGTGTGCGCGGACATGTGAGCGTGCTCCTCTGCCAGCCACACGGAGCATGCCCAAAACAAAGCCCTCCTTCTCATTTGGCTGGAATTTCCTGCATACAGCAGACACACACACACACACACACACACACACACACAAACACACATATGTTCTCACACACCACACTCGCCCCTTCTTTCTCTACCACCCTGTGGACAGCTGTTTCTGTCTCGTCAGCTGACCCTCATCTTGTGCTTAGTAGACAGACAAAAGGGGGCATTTGATGTCCCCTGCCTCTCCCCTAGCAATGTAAACCAATCTCTCTGCTCTCACTGCTCCTATCTCTCTCTCTCACTTTCTCTCTCCTACACAAACACACACACTCACACACACACACACACAAGCTGACACACGTGTCTAGCAGATAAGCACCTGTCAGACAGGAGGAGGATGTCAAGAGACAGAAATAAAAACAGGCAAACATCAGCAGAAATCCGAGGTGGGGATACCAGAAAGGAGTGAGCTTTCCCTACACTGGTGGCTGCCTAATGAGGTGCTACCTGTCAATCAATGTGGCTGCCAACCTATCAGGGACAGCCAGGGTTGATGCAGGGAACAAAGTGTCCTGCAGACGCTTCAAAGATTATAAAAGCCATATCCAACATTAAAATTAGGAAAAGTGTGAATTCACTGTATTTAAAGGTTCACAAAATGACTTGGTTGACATTTAAAAAAGAAAAAAAGGAGTGCTTTAACACTGCACATCATTTAAAAATGACTTTCAAACAGCCCTCCGAGTAGACTCCCCTCACCTGGGCTGTCCACCCTCTTGTAGTGGTAGGGGTTGATGCACACATCCTTCTGCTTGGCTCCGAACGGATACTCGCAGCACTCCAGTGCCTTGAGCTCGTGGTGGGACTGCAGGTCCGGCCACCTCCACACCCGGCAGTAGATGACGTGGGGCAGGCCCTTCCTGTGGGACACCTGGAGCCGGCCGTCCAGCGACCTGGGGATGGTAACGCAGTTACTGGGCTGGCCGGGGCAGCTCAGGGCCCTCTCCAGCTCCTCCATGGCACCCTTCTTCTTCTTCAGCTTCTTCACCAGGGCGTCCACGGCCTTCTCGGCCCACTTCTCCTCCTCGTCGCCCTGCTTCCATCCCAGGAGTCGCTTGACGGCCGGGCTGGTGAAGGAGAAGAGCGAGGTGACGTTCATGGTCGGGCGCCAGGTGAGGGGGTCCCTCTCCTTTTAGCTCGCGTTGAGGCGGGCCCCAGGTGAAATGTTAGTCGGTCGGTGGTGGTTGGGGCTTAGTCCTGTAGTGGAGGGGATATTCCAAATTGTTTGTCGGTCGTCGAGTTGGGCTTTAGTCCGTCTGAGAGAGAGAGAGAGAGAGAGAGAGCGAGAGAGAGAGAGAGAGAGAGAGCGAGAGAAGAAAACCATAAGGCGCCTGAAATAATTACACTTTAAACAAAAAATGACAACAACGGACACAAACATACTGTTAGTTCTAACCAGTGTTAATAAACATTTTGGTTCCACTACTTTTCCAACACAGTCCCACCACTTCTTCCCAGTCCCTGCCAAGTGCTTCTTGTTACAAACAAGCCCCTTGGTGTGATTAGAAACGGCTGAGGAAGCGGAGCGATTCCCACACGCGCTGGCTGGCGAGGGCGAGCA
>JAVQIZ010080240.1:0-30170 GCA_036023535.2 Galaxias brevipinnis
GAACACTTAGGCCAATGCCCTGTCTCTGTAACACGACCCTCCTACTGTTCCTAAAGCCCCTGACCCTATACTGCCCGAGTCCATCATAGTTGCCCCTGTCCGGTGGGGGGTGGAGGAAGTGGTGCGCCAAGCTCTCCAGGGGGAGCCAGACCCAGGTACCGGGCCGCCTAACCGTCTCTACGTCCCCACGCAGGTACGCACCAGGGTCTTGCTATGGGGTCATGCCTCGTGTCTGGCGGGCCATCCAGGGGTGGCGCGCACTCTAGAGTTCGTGCAACGACGCTTCTGGTGGCCTACCATTTGCGAGGATGTTAAGTCCTTTTATCTCTGCCTGCTCTGTTTGTGCCCAACACAAGACCTCACGGGCCAAACCAGCTGGACTTCTTCAACCCCTTCCCATTCCCTCTAGACCCTGGTCTCACATTTCTTTGGACTTCGTCACCGAGCTTCCGCCGTCCCGGGGACAGACGGTGATCTTGGTGGTGGTGGACCACTTCTCCAAAGGTTGTCGGTTCATTCCATTCGCCAAGCTTCCGTCTGCTCCGGAGACGGCGTAGGCCTTGGTTCGACACATCATTGGGGTCCATGGCCTTCCTGTAGATGTGGTCTCTGACCGTGGGCCACAGTTCACTTCCCAATTCTGAAAGGCCTTCTGTTCTCTGCTGGAGGCTTCTGTCAGTCTCTCCTCGGGCTTCCACCTCCAGTCCAATGGCCAGACCGAGCGGACCAACCAGAACCTGGAGACGACCCTGCGGTGCTTCGCCTCCTGCCAATCCTGCCTCCTTGAGTCGGCACCTTCCCTGCGCTGAATACGCCCACAACTCCCTGGTCCACTCCTCACTTGGTATGTCTCCCTTTGAGTGTCAGTTTGGCTTTGCTCTGCCTTTGTTCCCCAAACAGGAGGCAGAGGTGGGAGTTCCTTCTGCCCAGGCCTTTGTCCGCAGGTGTCGAGGGGCCTGGAGGAGGGCCCGGAGGACCTTAGTGAAGATGGGCGAGAGACATTGCCTTAAGGCCAACCGTCGTCGTCGTCGGCCCTGGCCGTCCCTGCGACCGGGTCAGCGGGTATGGTTGTCCACAAAAGACTTGCCTCTTTGTGTGGAGTCCCGGAAGTTGGCGTCGAGGTTTGTGGGTCCCTTTAAGATCTTGCGCTGGATTACGCCGGTGTCCTTTCGCCTCCAGCTTCCATCCAACGTGAGAGTTCACCCGACGTTCCACGTTCCCCAGTTGAAGCCTGTCCTCATCAGCCCCCTTCAGCCTTCCACTCCTCCTCCTCCTGAGCCTCGGGTCATCGACGGGCTGTCGGCCTACACAGTCCACCGTCTCCTCGACTCTCGTCGGCGTGGACGTGGGGTCCAGTTCCTTGTGGACTGGGAGGGGTACGTTCCGGAGAAGCGAAGCTGGGTCCCTGCGAGGGACATTCTGGACTCCTCCCTTATCCGGGACTTCCATGCTCGCTTCCCTGCCAATCCTTGTGGTCCCGTCGGGAGATGGTCCAGGGTGGGTACTGTCACGCCTGGCATCATACCTGACTTTCGCCACTAGATGGCAACCAGGACTCATCCACTTAATGATTATTGTTTGCACCTGGTTGATTGTTTATTATTGCCTGCACCTGTTTGTCCTCTGTATATATTATCTCCTTGTCTTGTTTCATGTCACTGGATTATTGCATTTGTTTGTCAGCTTGTGATTTTCCCAGTAAAGTATTTGTTACCCTATTCCTGCGTATCCGTACCTTTTGTTTACCTCTCTGTTCTGGTTACCCGCGAGATAGGTTTACGCGTTTTAATGTTCAATAAACAATTTATTTTATCCAAACTGCCTGGATCTGCAGCACCTCTATTCACCCGCTGTCTGAAACGCTCCGTTTTAGCTACTGTCTCTTTAAGGCCTCCCCTCCCGACAAGCCCAGTTTGCTCTGATTGGTCAGCTGGCCAAACAATGGGAATTTGCCTTTGCGCTTACCAAACCAGCGTTTTGACGAGATGGCGAAACCACTCGGCCTCCACTCTGAAGTATCTGATTGACTCTGGTTGAGGGCGTGTCAAACATTATTCAAATGTGTGACTTAGTGACGTAGATAAGTTACGAAAGAAAATGCTGGACTACAAACGAAGCGTTTCAAGCAATTCAGGAGCAGAGTTTTCTGTGAGAGAGAGTAGCTCCCTTTGGCATGGACTATGGGCTTTGTAACTTTTCAGACCTTTTACATGCACAAAAAGCTATAAAAACATACTAAAGGAAAGGGAAAACCCAAAAAGCATAACAGGGCCCCTTTAAATTGTACGGTATTGTGATTACAACACAGATACAGAAAATTCTAAAATGCTGTTTGCAAAAAGTTGTCTGTGTGTAAATGGCCGAAGAAATGCAGTAGGCCTCCACGGTTTGAAACTAAAAACTAAGTACAATGACACCTTGCAGTAAAGAACACTACTTCCAATAATTGTATGGCTCAAATTAAATATTAACATGGACAATTGGTGATGGTTGTAAGAAGCAAAATGATTAGTAAGGGTGAACGGTATGTGTCAGGTTTAAGACAGAACTGAGACCCAAAAGCAGGGATTTATCGAAGGGGAGCTTTATTGTAACAGAAAAACCGCACTAAAGTAGGCTTGGATACTCACGGCAAACATCGGACAGCAACCAAACAGGAAACAATGAACAGACAAGGGAGAACAGAAGAACCAGGGCTAAAATACCAAACAAAGGGAAAGAATCAACCAATGAAAAACTAGACACTAAACAAGGTAACAAGGGGCAGGTGCAAACAATAAACTGAAATCAGGCCCTAAATGGGCCAGGTCATGACGGTATGTTGTTAGAACACAAGTATTGTGATGGTAGATAGCAGCCCTTTGAACTTCAGTCTAATACTCTCAGATAATCCTCCCACCACTTCTCTAACATACATGCAGGAGTGTATACCTTTACAGTGGCATCCTAATTAATTTTAAATTCTAGAGTCGTATATTTGTTTTACCTTTTTTAAATTCTATATGAATAAACTGTTGTCCTCAAATATCAATATTTCTTCACAATTGTAATTTATTCACAATTTGAGAACCAGTAGTCCGTAGAATTAAAGATTTGTTTACAACAAAAGAACTGTAATAATCTAAAGAATTATTAATTTAAAGTCTATAAATAGGCTACAGTTATGTCTCTATTTCAAACTAATTTCTAGTAAAATGTTTACAAGAATGCTGGTAAAGACATTTAATAACAACGTAAGTGATGGTGTAAGACAATAAATGATTACGTATAAACAGTTAAATTATATTATTGTTCTATTAGTATATCAGTAGACCACAAAAGCTTGTTTAATGAAGTGTCAATGTTCCAGAGAATAAAGTATAACACTGGACAGCAATTTAACCGATCACAGGAACCATCTATTTTGCCCATTGTTCTGTTTTTTAGAGGGCGTTCTAAATGGGTAATTTATGGTAAGCAATAGATGTATTATGTTAGTACTCCTCTGGGACAACAGGTTAGTGTAAATTGCCTAATTTTATCTTTACTTTGAAATGATTTCAGATCTTGATTTTGTATAAATGGCACACAACTGTCTTAAATAGGCAAATGTTGGGATGAAGAGTCACTAGGACATGCATATATTTTTTAACTAAACCACATGATACTGACATATAGAGGGTTGATAGGAAACATTCAAATAACTTTTACTTTTGCCTAAAATCTAATTGTGAAAATGTACACCTCCAAATGGTGGCATAATAGTAACATGGCAAATATTATCTGCAGGTATGTGTGGAACAGAGAATGACAGGGAATTCCATATGAGATATGCTGTTTCAATATGAATGTAATAATATAGTATAATTTAGGGCTCTTTTGATGCCTCCAAACTTCACACACAGAAATAGCTGTTTTATTTTTTAAATAGGCTATCAACAGTTGTATAGACTATAATGTTCAAATAATACACACCACGCATAGCCTATACCTATGTTGATACCTATTGTCTCATATAGCTTAAAATAGTACCCACTACAGTTATTAAAATATGTTATTGTATTTTGATTAATTGTATTAATTACAATTATCGAAGTTTGCATTTCATTATTACAAAAATATTAATGTTGTTGACTCACTTTCATGCCCCTCTTTAGCCATCCAACCAATACAGCGAAGGCCAATGCCAGAGTCTTTTTGATGTAAAATGGCGGTCATGCAGCAGTAGGGCCGAGCTATTTGAATTCATTATATATATAAATATATTTTTAAGGGAAATTCATTGGAGTCTTTCATGTGTGTGCCCTATGCTTGTACTGTATGTATTTGCAATATATTGTAGGATATTGTCATTGTTGGCATAGTTTTCCAATAGGTTACCACGGAACTTACTGAACTAGTAAGCTTATAACTGGCACATAACACATACATGTGTTGTAGTGTAGGCCAATTTACTTATGAAATAGCTTAATGTGAACTAATCTGCTTATAGGCTGCTGCATACACTACGTCTGTGAGTCCGAATCCTCCATTACAAAACTGCACTGTCCTTGTCTGTGTGTCTGGTTATTGTGGGAGGGAGACAGGGAGACAGAGAGAGATAGGTATGGGGTGGGTTGCAAGAGAGAAAATAAAGAAAGTGTTTTAGTCCAGTTTCTAAAGTAAGTAAAAATTAGAAAGAAAATGTTTCTATTTGGAAGCTATGTTTAGATGTGGGCAAAAAGGAAATGGCGTGATGCGCCATTTGTCATGACTCACGCTGGTCTTTGCTCATGCACACATTGGCTTGACAATGACGTATGGAGGGTTTTTTAACAGGATGATTAGCGCGAGATAGTCGACAGATGTTATCACTGCTTTAATTCGTTGAAATTAAACGACAATTTATTTGGTTTAATGGAAATTAATATGCACGATACAATGTATTGAGTCTGTAACAGGTAATCCGTATTCATCCGCTTCGTTTTGGATTCCTCTCCAACCGTGCCTAGGCAAGCGGTACCCGGATGGAACTGTCATGGCCGCCGCTACTGACCTGCGGGAGTGAAGAGAAAGGGAAGGTAAATTATCTAGAGTTCGTTTTTCAAAACGTTTTTCTTACAACAACGTTCATGTAAGTAGCATTTCACCTTGTCGCTTTAAACAAATTGTTGAAAAATATTGTAGCGTACCTAATCTGCTTTGTTTTCGCGTGGGTGGGGGCTTTATTTTGTAGTCAAGTAACCGTTTTTAAAACTCCCAACTAATCTATATTAACGTACGTTGTTGTTGTTAACTGGGCGAATTAATATACTAAATCAGTCATTCATTTAATTAGATAGTTATGGCACAAACCAGAGCAAAATCGGCAAATAACAGTGTAGGCTTTAATTCAGTGGAAGCTCACAAAAGTTGTAGCAGAATCCCTCCAAAGTATTGGGAAGGGAGCTCTATCAATCAAGAACTCTCATCCGATGCAAAAGTCATTTTGTTTGTTACTTGTAATTGATGCCTTCCACAAACTAAGCTCCATTTGATAGTGGATATGTCTGAGAATGGATGGAGAACAGCATATAGAACTTTGGTTTGCCTTTTGTTAAGTGCACTTAAAGTGATGAATTTAGTTGGTTTGGTTGTGGAAGTGTTTGATGCCTTTTTAAGTTTGCATCTAATTAACTTGGCATTGCCTTGACTGCACAACATCCACATATACCTTTGTGCATTCATACATAACTAGGCTACTTCCTGAAGCTAGACCCTCTTGTAAAAAAACATGCTGTCTATTCTTGTAATCTGATATTAAAATGATGTAGTTGTAAGCAAACATAATTTTGCACAGGCGCTAGATATAACAGTTCCCATTAATTCCTGAGTTTCAGCTGTGCATATTTTAAACAAGGTAGAGCTGTAGCCATGATATTGGCGGCCATTTTTTACAATATGGCTGCCCTGCAAATCCACAGCATGTTATGCAGCTTCCGGCTATCATGAACTGGTCTGATATTAATGCCATAACTAATATTATGGCATGTCTTTATTGCATGAATAGCATCTTGCTCTTGCATTTCATTACTGCCAAAATAATGAATTTTCCGACATCATGTATAGTTCCTATTGTCTTACGATATTAGGTAAGTAGGCTGTAATTATAATGTAATAATTGTTTTACTAAAATGCAGAGAATGTAAATTCAGTTGTGATTTTCCATGTTTGACATCTCATCATATCATTAGAAATGCCCCTCAGCAGAGTATTACAATATATTAGAGTACATCATTTGTGACTCCCCACTTAACTCTCCTGTCTATAGTCCTAAGCATCACCACCATGGCTATGTCCCCATATATTCTACAGTGTGACACACATTCCTAATTATGAAGAAAACATTAAACTAAGAATTTCTGCATGAATAAATCTCACGTGTATTTGGCTTATTTTGACATAATGTTGATTGCCGCTCTTTTTTCACTAAAACATTTAATTGCATAGATTTTGTTCTAAATGCAATCTTGTGTAAAGTATATAAGAAAAGTAATGATTTATGCACTCTATATCTAATAGCTGTTGCATTAATCATTTTACTTTGCATTGACAGATTATAGAATTGTTCCCCAGTTGTTGCATCAAGGAAATGATACGTCCACACTTTTAAAGGTGACTGCCAATTAGGTACTACCAATTAGGCTCAATTTATCTGTTAACACTGAAGAATTTATTATAAATGCATGCAATTGTGCCCTTTTTTGCATGAGACTGACTGATTATGAGTATTAGGGGACCTGTGAAAATGAGTGGCTGTTACAGGGGGTGGGGGTGGGGGGGCTCCACCAGGCTGGATAAAGCCGGATGGAGCCCAACTGGACAACGAGGTGCTACATGTGGATGGGGGAGTAGTGCTCATGTAAGTAACAAAACTGCAAAGCACTGACTAAGTGGAATTGAAGAGTTGTTTTGGAAATAAGGTTTTCAACACTCCCTGGAAAGGTGTCCTAAAAACTGCAGTGGTGTGTGCTGTTGCATATGAAGCTTCAAGTCAGCCAAATTGTAGGTTAGCTTACTCCAATATTAAGCACAGAAAACAAAGGGCTTCTTCCAAAAATTTTGTTACACATACTGACGTTGTTATTTCCGTTCTAATTGTTCTTACATGTGTCTGTAGATAATGAAAGGAAGATTTACTTGAAGCTATTTCCCATTTTGACCCGAAATGGAACCATTGGGAATTTTACCATTACTAATGCGTTTTATCTTTTTTTTCCTATAGAGGTGTGGTGCAAAACAATGGAAGACTGTCAGACAAAACCTGATGATCCAACCATAAACAACAACAACCAAATTCTAGAGATTGAGGACGAAAAGGACATCGTAAAAGAATTTGTTTATCAGCATTTCAAAGAGGTATCGGGTCAGTCCACTGGATTACTCTACTGTGACTCTGATGAAATTCTCATTGAGGATTCTGTGAGTTCCAACAAGACAGCCAGAAAATCCTCCAAGAAGTCACGTTGTAAAATACAGCAGGGGGCAGTTTTCTCTGGGAAGATTCTCAGCTTTGGCTGCTCAGAGTGTAAGGATGATTCCACCTACAGCCCCAATGACCTTCTTAAACATTTTCGGGGGATCCACAAGGGGACCTTGCCAACGTATCCTTGTGACTTATGTGGATTTGTCACACACGAATTCCCTGCTTTACAGCGTCATCGCATTGGGCACAGGAATACACTGGTCACGTGTGAGATCTGCAATGACAACGTCCAGTACTCTCTCCTCCTGCTCACCAGACACTACATCATGTGCCACAGCATGAATGGACACTTTCGCTGCGAAAAGTGTGAGTTTTCAACATTAGATGCAGGCACATTTGTCCAGCACATTCACCGTCACAATGAGACTAATTTCAAATGCGTGAAGTGTCAACATGTTAGCTCTAACAAAGACGAATATCAGAAGCATCTGAAGCTTCACTCGGGTACATTCCCTTTTACCTGTCAGATCTGTGGATATGGGGCAGCCAGGAAGGAGTACCTCACAAAGCACATGGTAAACATCCACAGCGAAGAGACAGAGAAACAAAGTGGATGGAGAGCAAAAGATGACTGCAACAATTCCCTGGCAAATTCCTCTGCAGGACTGAAACTGTTGTTAAAAAAAAGCCCATCTGCTGGTGGAGAATCAAACGAGTCCCAGTGGATGTCAAAACTGAACCCTGTTCCTGGGACTTTACTTGACCAAAATGGTAGGGTCACAAATCCAGAGAGAACTGGGGAGGAGACCCCATCTTTTTTAGAAAGGGTTGCTGGGAAAAAGGAGGCTAAGAAGGTTTCTCTTAATAGAGAACAGCATGCTTCTCAGGCCGTGGCATCTATGCCATCACCATCCCAGGAAACTGAAGGTTCTGGGTCGGATGCTTCAGGCCCCAACAACCCTAATGGTCTGACTGTACTCATGGTCAAGAATAAAATATCCCTTCCACCTAACTGTACTACAAAAGTAATGGGGTTCAAAATGGTTGATGGTAAAAAACATCTAGTTCTCAAAGTCATACCAACAGCAAAGATGGAGTCCTCTCCTCAAAACATGTCTGCTACAGACAAAGAGATAGGCTATAAAATGTCAGATAATGCTTTTGATTTAAGCAAATACTCAGAATCAACAGAGAATAAACAGAACTTGTGTGTGGACGCGCAAGCATCTGTCAGAAGTGTATCTTCAATGCAGTCAAGCACCTCAGGAATTGACGAGGACGTTGTAGCAAAAATTAAGCATGAGCCTGAGGAAAGTTTTGTAAATGAATCAAGATCAGTTTTACAGAAAGAAGGATCCACAGAGGTGAAATCTTTACATTTAGAAGACACTGCTCACAAATGCCAACTCCACTCAAACTCTGTAACAACCTATGTTAATATGGATAAAAACCCCTCAGGTTTAAAGTGCTCGACTTGTCCTTCTAAACCTGACAAAACCTCTTCAGTTCCATCAACTTTGAGGGTTAGTGCAGGTTCTCCTGTTTTAAAGTGCAGTGGTGGGAAACGATGTGGAGCAACCAAAAAAAACATTGACTTTGTCACTGACTCACAAAAAGACATCTCTGTTACTGAAGAAAAACATGCATTCGTTTCTAAGAAGTTAATTCAAAAGTCTGCCTCAAACACAAATTGTTTAATAAAAGAAACTGAGGATAAAGCTAAATGCAAATCCCCTCGTCTTAATACTAAACTGAATTTACTGCCTGATCATTCACACAACTCAAATGAGACTGAATCCTGTGTGGAAAAGTGCACAGAGAATTCCCCAAACCAAGAGGTGTTTAGTTTTCATAATTACTCCAAGGAAACCTCAAGCATTTCATTGATCTCAACCCTACCTTTTGACAACTCATCTGAACTTTCAGCTGAAGATGAAAGTGTTTGTGATAAAAGTTCACCTCAGTGGAGTTTGACATTGTCGGCTTCCCCACAACCATTAACCGAGCACTGCGTTGAAACCGAACCTGGAAATGGACATCTTAGAACTGAACAGGAAACACATATTTGTCCTGTTAGAGATGGTGAAATGGAGAAAGTCTCAGACAGTGACATTGAGGTTGATGAATGCATTGCTTCTGTAGAAGATCCATCCACTTCAGTACAGAGTGATGATGAGAACCCTGAGTCAGTTTTCCAGGATTTTAACATTATCAAAATAGAGGAGGAGAGTGTTCCTGTGTCTGAAAAGCAGACAGCCAGTAAAAGCAGTTCAGCTTCCCTTGGTCGTATTGTTGAGGAACATTCAGATGCTATCATAAGCCACCAACTTGAGAAAGACAGAACAGGGTCTTCAACAGCTGGCATGGACATTGTGCGGCCGACTAAAACCACACTAAGAATTCTTAAAACACCAGAGGGTAAGCAGAAAATGTTCTTACAGACGAGAGAGAACCGGTATGCTGTGCCAGTGCAGGTCCAAGGAAATCAAGGCTTTAAACTTTTAAGCAAATCATCTGGTCCTCAAATCAATGTATCTTACATGAAACCAGGTATAGAGAGACAAAGTAACCCATCAGCCCTGGCTCTCACCCTAAATAATGGAAGGCTAAGCATGTCAAGGCCAACATCCAGTGTTAGCGAAAAAGGAGCATCATTGTTGTCTACAGTGCAGCCAGGTGCCACAAAAAGTCACTACTTTGTCAACAGCACTGGTCTCAAGGGTCCACTTCTCCTGGCAGGTTCCACAGCCACCAACCCTGTAGACAAGACCATAAAGACTCAACCAACCTGTTACTTAGTACAAAGACCAATTCCAGCTAATTCAACTAGTAACACTAGCTTTAAACTGGCTAACTCTGGGCCTGTTAGTCGGCAAGTTCTGGCCATGCCTGTGAACTCGGCAGACAAATCCTCCCCTTTGCAGACAGGGCGCCAAGCCTTTTTGGTAAGGTACATCACACCAGCCAAGGGCGCAACTCAGTCTGGCCAACCCAGTGAAAGTACCGGAAATAAAGTTGTCTTCAAAATAGTTCGACCTGCTGGTGGGCTTCTTGCCAGTGGCGCTTCCACCTCAACCGGTCAACCTATTTTTCTCACTACAAGGCCACAGACCCAGTGTTTTCTGGTTGCATCAAACAAAGCTAATACGAACACCCAGACTGGAGTAAAACAACTTTTCCCCATACAAAGTTCCGCCCATCAACCTGTCAAGCTCTCCTACATTTTGTCACCCCAAGCTCAACACGTTAGGCTAAAGCAACATGAGGGGGAGAAGCCCAGCTTGGCCCCGAGGCCAATACGGCCACCCAGCCAAAGGAAAAGGCGCAGGAAAGCGTTATTTGATGAGCTTCCAGAGCCAATGCCTAAAACACGAAGGGTCGCAAGCAAAACATTCACTGAGAAAGAGGGTCCTTCACTTTGGAAGCCAGTGACCAAAGATGTTGAGAGAACACTGAGACTATGTCCCCTCAGTTCCCTACAGCTGATCAAGTGCCCTCGCCGATATCAGCCGGTGGTAGTGCTCAACCATCCTGATGCTGACATTCCAGAAGTGTGTACTATCATGAAGTCAGTCAGCAGGTTCAAAGGGGCTGTTTCCAGAGTGTCCCTGTCTCAAAAAACAGTCCAAGCTCTATCGAAACTCTGTCAAGCCGGTGTGCCAGAACCTCGGCCTATAGAGAACACTCTACGAGAGCGATTCCTTCTGAAACTTAAGTTGAGGAAAAAGAGTAAAAGAAAGTATGAAGTGGTGGACTCTTTATTGCTTGGTGGAGAGCAGCCATCAGTTTTTGAATGTTGGTTTTGTGGTCGCCTCTTTAACAGCCAAGAGGAGTGGATTGGCCATGGTCAGCGGCATCTCATGGAGGCAACAAGAGACTGGAATAAGTTGTTTTAAAGATTTTTTTAAAGCCCCTGGTTGGGCTAAAATGCCGTCCATGCAGTCCAAAAAAAATTTAAATGACTGTTGTAAATCTTTTATTTCCTGTTTTCTCTTGCAACTGCTGTTCTACTCTTGTTAATATTCTACAGTTGCTGAACAATTTCCCTTCAAATGTACATATTCTGATACAAAACAAAATGTAAATATGACCTAAACTAATGTACACATACAGATTGAACTGTGAAGACTGGGCACACTGTAATAATTATGGCAGTATAACAACACTGGTTTAAAGGACAGGAAGACATTTGACTATTGAAGTGGTTGTATGTGTACTGTGCATTTACTAAATTACTCAGGTGATTTCATATTCTGTTTTACTTTATAGAATTTCTAGCATGTTTAAATTGAATTTGCTTTTAGGTTTAGTGGTTTTTAAATTGGTATTTGGGGAATATTGAGCATATTATTCATAAACCTATTTCCACATAAATAGAGTATATTTGAAGTACTGTGTCTTCATAGAGCTGAACTACATTGACCTTCAACCTTTGAAAGGTACACGGTTCTGGGATATTGTCATCCTCTCGTATGTTAAGCTAACATTTTTTCATTGTTATAATTTCCTTAAACAGTATAGGTTTCCTTTTTCTTTTCCTTTTTCACAAAAAGCTGAAAGACATTTTAATACAAACTGTAATGATTGATCCTTCTATTGATGTATATTCTTTTCTGTTGCACCCATTCTTTAAGTCATTCTAAAGTGTTCAGCTTTGTGTTTCTAACCACATATCCTACATTTGGTGTGAATGACTCCCTTGTGTAAATTCTGGCGTTTTTGTATTGGCTCAGAACAGTTTTGTGAAATGATCATATAGCCCTTTTCTTTAATAGCTTGACAAAGTTATGAAATTTTTTAAGCTTGGAATTGACAAAGATAATCAAAAAAAATTATGAAACTGGTCTTATGTTAATTTTAAATTCAACTTCAACTGAACAGAAAGTACTTTTAAGATTCCTTGTGGAAATGCATTGAAAGTCATATTAAGCTTCTTATTTTACTCGTAACTCCCTTTTACTATAGAACAACATAGTTCTGCCTCAGGTCAATCCTTTTTCTGGTTAAATTTCTGAGAATGGCAAATACAGTACCTACAAGGAGTGTTGTTACTGTCTTGAAATGGGAATTCAAATAGCAAAATATTGTTTCACACTTTTGTACTTATTTTTTGAATTCCACAAAATGATCATCACACGCTGTTTTTGTAAATGTTTTCTATAATTTTAAGTATGCAAATATAACTAAATAATGTAGAGTTGATGATTATGTGATTCATTCAGGATGCTCACAAAACTGCTAACCTCAAACATTAACTTTCAAGCTCCCAAATACACCTCAAAAGACCTTTGTGCGTCCTTTGTATGTGTGCAAAGCTTAAAATTCTTCAGATTTAGCTTTTCGTCGTATGATCCCAGAAAAGAGTAGTGTGTGCTTAATGGCATGAATGAAAATTGAACATTTTATGAGAATTATTGATCATCAAGCTCAGTAATATTAATATACTGTACATCTTGGTAATTGCTTTTTATTTATTTTTAAGCCACACATTTTTTATATAAAGAATTGGCTAATATTTCCTAACATTAATATGATGTGAAAATATAATTTTTAGCAGCATTGATAAAGATAACATCCCAAAGTTATATTTTAGTGACTTAAGTGGATCAAATGCACAAGCCCGTTGTAGTTATTCCTTTAAGCTGCTTGTAAAAATGCCAATGCATTATTTGTTCACTTTATTCCTGCACAATGCATTGTTTATTAAAAGGCAGTTAGTGTTTAAGTGTCCAGAAGACGTCAATGGATATTTAAAGCAAATCATTTAAACCAAATGGGTTTCAGATCGGTTCCTTTAATCTTAAACTCAATTGTTCTGTGACATACCTAAGCTCCCCTCTCTTATAGAGCCCCCTCTATAAACTTGCTATGGATTTCTGCTAAAACAGTCAAAATGCTCTTTTTTTTTATATGTGCACCTGGAAGACCTAGCCTGCAATTGATAACCAAATAATCCTGGGCCCTCAAGTTCTGTAGTCGCAACCTTTTGTGGTAAAGGGATGAACAGTACCTCTTATGTTTTAGTTGTTTTCTGACCTATTCATTAATTCATATTGTCTACCAGAGACAAGAAGTTTATTTTTTTGTAACGCAAAGTGCCTCAAATATCCTTCAGCAGGTGAACACTATTGTACTGTATGTTCTCTCCTCGTGATCCTCTCCTAAAATAAATGTAAATACTTTTGAAAAGATTTGTTGTATTGCACTTTGTTAAACATTTTAAATAATTTGGTTGAAAAAAGAAAAGATTGGAAAGCTACATGCTGTACCAACATGTATGTTTCATCAATTCTATTGCGTTGCATAACCTTAAAACCTCGAAACATTTTAGTTGGACAACTAATCAAATTACAGTCATCTAATCACTCACATTTTTACTGAGAACGTGTGCATTCTTTGTTTATTTGATATCTGTGCACATACATATTTTCTGTACTGGCCCATTAACTTAAAGCCAAGACCAGTAGAATGTGTTAATGTGTTCTGCATTGTAGTAATGCCTTAAAGATCCACATGAGGTCAGTGTATAATTTGTTTGCTGTGATCTCTCTCACAGACTTGGTCTGTTGATGTAGTGAGTAAATTATTAATATTTATTGACCCATGCATGCACACATTTTAATCTTTTAAAGAATTAAGGTGGTTGGCCTTTGTATTGTGCAATGATCAAGTAAATACTACATCTTTTTGGTTTTGAAGTACAGTATGGTCTCATTGTTTGCAGTATACGTAGATGTGTGCATCTCTACTAAAGAAGAATGAACCCGGAACTTGGCTGACGAGTGCAGGTTTTATGAATTTTATAAAACAGCAAGAGAATGCAGTCATCAATATTGTTTTTTACTAGCATGAATTAATTGGAAAATAAGTAGACGACAAACAATCCTTTAACTAGCAACAAAGAAATTGTTGGAGGACCTTGGTAAAGTATCTGAAAGGAAATCTAGAAGATAATAATAGGACGACATCTGATTACAAGCCCTCTTACCCCCACTCATACTGACACGTTTTATGTAAAGACATTTTTTGTGCATTGGTTAATTGGTTGGTACAGTTAGTTGATTGATGAGTCAACCAAATTGTCAAGATCCAGTGGCATTGCTATGTATGAGAGGCGCCTTAGACAAAGTGAAGGACTAAGATAGGTCTGCAGGCTTGTGAAGCATTCTAAATAGGTCATGCACAAATCTGACTTGTCTGTGCGATGCTTCTGACTCCCTGCTAGAGAAGTGGTTCAGACCGTTGAGTGGCCTGCGGCTTGGGAAGAGTGGAGGAGTGGGTGGCTTGCTGCAGGGAGGCGGGGGCCTCGATCCAATGAGAAATGAAGCGTTAACATCCAAAGACGAGAAGAGAAGGAAAGGCAGAGAGAGAGATGGAAGAGGCTAGAGACCACCTGGCCCTAGTGTTCTAGAGCTCTCTCAAATTTGTTAATGAAAATGGCAGTGGACTACTTTTTGGTACCACTTGGTATGGTCATATATAATGGATCTTGTTCTTAGTCTATGACAAGGGTTCATGTCCCATAATTAATACAAGTTGCTAAGAGTAATGCACATTACAATGTCCCAAGTTGTCTTTTCTCAGAGGTTTCACGCCATGTTTGTGGCACAAACTTCCCCATCAAAGCACTCATACTCATATGCCTATTCAGCCTATTAGGATTTACGTCTTTGTTATTTAATTAAATGTATGGCAGCATTTTACATTGAACTGAATGTTGTGTTTTTTTTAAATGTGTTCTGGGAACTCCACTGTGCACTCTTAAATATTGCGATTTTCACTTTATATGAATCCTACTATTTACTATAGTGCTGGCAAGCCGCTGGTAATGTCAGTGTGTAAAAGGTTTTGTTTATCTATTACTGATTTTGTATTACTGGCTCCTGGTGCAGACTGCTGAAATGTTGATGTGTCAAATGTGTTTGTATGCTCAAAGACATGAGCAAGGCCTGCAATAGGACTGTTGTTGTAAAATGTGATGGCTATTGCATGTGATCCCTAAGAAACCACCACTGTGCTTTTAAAGGCACAGTTTGCCGTTTGTGTATACCAGCAGTAACTGGGATTTGAAGCCAATTTGTTTATCTGACCAATAGATTTTTATAATTACATGATAATTGAGCCAGTCTAATGAAAACCAATTACACAATGTCTTCTGTTGAATATTTCTGTCGAAATGTCAGTTATTTGGAATGCACGTTGCCTTCACAGCTGCACTGTTGCTTTAATTCATTCTCTCTAGTGCAGTGTTGCGAGAGCAATGTGTGTCATTGCATTCATTATGACTCCCATCTGTTCACACCGCATCCATAATAGAAGGGAGTTTACTTATTGTATTATTATTTAGCTTTGTTTTGCTATGGTGATGTTTAAGGTGTGATTGACAGAGAGTAAGCTTGGATGTGTGCATGTCTGTGTGGACATTATTATTGTATATCCAATCATAGGAAAAAGAATGTATGATTATGATAAATTCATTTTTTAAAAGGCTGTACCTTTCCTTTGGTATTTTGACAGAAATTGATTAAAAAAAAACAACAAAAAAACATGTCAACAGCCACAGTGAATTTGACCACTGTATGACATCAGAAATCACAACTGAACACGGTACTGTAAGTCTGTCTAATTGAATGCTACCCCCATTGCAAAAACATTTTGAGGCACTGCATTTTACAACCCTCAAAGCTACTGTGTAATGCCACACTTCCATATACTGTAGGTTTGCACTGGACTAGTACATATGTAATATGTTAATTGCAAGATAGCAGTATCATATGTGTCCAGTGCATACCAGTACACCTGCACTTACATACTTCATGCAATCTACTGTGAGTGGTGGATGGCTGAAAGGCGTGTCTTGAGATGGAGGGTGAAAATCGAGCAATAAGGGCCCTGATTGTGACCCTGTCCACTTTGATTCTTGTTGTGCTAATTGTTTATGCTGTGGTTGTTACTGTGTGTTTCTAATGCTATATTAACGTCCCCCACTTTGAACCATCCATTCATTCAACTCTTGCCTTTCCACTACCTTTTTCCATGTGTCTGGCCTCCCTCCACTTCACTAACATGCTCTGCTAGCTGACACTGAGTGGTCTGTCTTGTCCATTACAGTCCTCTAAGATGTTGGGGATGCAGTTTGGATACGTCTGTGTAAAAGCACCCGGTAAACAGTTCAGAGGACCATGCAAACAATTAAATAATTAATACATCTAAAGGTGTGGCTCTCTAGATGAAGAAGAAACCTTTTGTTTCAGGGCTGAAAGAGCTACACTGAACATGAGATCCTCAAGAATTAGTGTAACAGATGTATTCTTAACAAAAGAGCAAATGGATGTCAAACTGAAAAGAGGAAACAATACATTGTAAAACATTGTAGTATGTTGGATTATGTATTGACCAAAACCAGCAGAGGGCAGTGAGAGGGCAGTGAAGGTTAAGATTTGGTTGTAGGTGGGATACAAAACAAAGAAGGAATGACAGGATGTAAAGTGAAAGGACTCGTTTCTGTGGAACGTTTTAACGACCGCACAACGCTCACTAAACTTGGACATCATCTCTTAAGCTCACATGTTGGACTAACAGTCAGTGGACTAAAATAAATACCTTTATTAAGATCAGTCAGGTTAAATATTCATCCCTTAAGTAGCCAGCATCATAACTATTATTCTCACATTAAAGATTAGCTATGATCCCTGATCAACACAGTGCCAAGCCTATAGCCAAGCTGGATTTGGCTCCTTATGACTGAGTATGTGTAATAAAATTTAGTAAGCATAGCTCTTCAGTAAACTCAAGGGCTATATTGTTAGCACACGAGAGATTCTAACACATAATGCTAACACATTGTTTTAGGCTTTCACAAATGGCAGTGAGGAAATTCATGGATTTTATTTTACAGTTTTGTTTTAACTGATGTGAGTTGCAAGATGGCAGAGAATGGAAGATTTTACAACAGTGTGGGAGTGAGGGGAACAGCTGCAAGCTACAGAGTGGATAACCACAATGATGAATAAACTATTGTCTGGTGCCTTGTAGATCTTGCCGACTTTAAATTAGAGAGAGGTGAGAGATGCTTCTGGCCTACACACAAAAACACAGGTAAACAGTTGAACACCACCCACACCAAATAGCTTGGCTTCATCAATCTTCTTGTTTTATTAACATATCCATTATGATATAGCTATGATTTGAACATAATTATTTGCTGAGAATTAAATAGACCAGAAAAATTTGCTAAAATACTGTATAATTATTGGAAATAAAACTAGCAGTTTTAAAAATATAATAATATTAGCTATGGGTATGGTTGTTTAAATAAAAAAATGTAAATTGCATGTGGTGTATTTACTATTCTAAAACCTGCAGGTAAAAATGTTTAATGTAATGATAATAATCATAATAATAATGTAAAGTTTTATTGATGTTTTGGAGTAAGCAGACATGCTTATTTTTTTGCATAAAATAGCAACTCCTGCACATACTATGTTTATAATACTTGCCTGAAATATATTTTAGAATGTGTTGTATAAAGATAGCTGAGCAATTACACATTTCAGGACTCCAGCAGGTGAATTAAATCAAGAAATTTACTAAATATATTATTGGATAAAAAACACTGCACACCTTTTAAAAAAGGCTTTTTAATTTAATTGTTCTCAACATTTTTTTGCCATCTGTTCAAGGCTGAGCAATAAAATAACAAATTATTGAGTGTGACGACCTTTACAAGCATATCGATGCAATGATCGTAATGCCAACGTAATACTAACCAGACCCCCCTTGCAGAAAATGCTGCAAAGGGAAACTAATATGTGCATATACTGTACGTGCCACGAGTGAAAATACTGAACAATATGTCATCACATCAATTAAACTGAAGGGGAAACAAGTGTTTAAAATTACTTCAAATACAGCAGGTGTGATGAAAAAGAATTTACAAATAATAGGGATTAAAGCATTTAGGCAGAGAAAGTTGTGTTGATAATAAGAATGCAATGTTGTCATGCTACTGCATAAAAACTGCTATGCAGTTTGATTCCAGCTATTGGACACTTCAGTCTTGATTTGCTACACATATATAAAATGATTGGCTCTTAACAGCACAGTGCATCTGTACAGTGCAACGCTAGTCATCAACAAATGAGATTTGCAAACTAAATAGTAAAGCATGAAACAGATGCACATTGTCTCTTGATTGATAGTATATCAAAGGAGCCCTGTTTAACTTTGGGGAGATCCGTGATAAACGTTTGTATTCAGCTTTGGTAGGCTGAATGCTTAGAGCTAAAAAATACAATAATGTAATATGGAATGGCAACAAAGTTCTGGGGTCACCGGGCCAGAAATTAAATGGCCGATAATTTGTCCATTCTAGTTGCAACCTCAGTCAGCTGCTAGAAAGTTGCCCACACCAAAAAAATCCCTGAGAGCGCACACAATGAACCTCGCCTCTTAGGTAAGCAAGGTAAACAAAACATAGCTGTGATAGCTATCTGCCTTGGAAGTGTAAGGTATCAAAGTGCCTGAATACTCTTACATTTAGATCTACACAAAAATCCCAGTGTGTGGAGTAGGATAAATAAGATCCAATATACAACTAGCCTTTACACTTAAGTTGCCCTATGTGATGGTATGTATGATTCTTTCCCCACAAAGGGCATAAGAAGCATTTGTGTGCATAGCTGATTAAAAAGACTCAAGACCTGAGATCAAGTTCAATGTTTTTTTTACAGTTAAGCATGTTAAAGCCAACACAATGCAAAGTAATGACAATGGCATGAGTTTGTGGGAGGTTTTTCATCACAGTGTCTTTTGGCATATTATTTTGGCACCAGGCAAAATCTGTGATTATTTGGTGAAATATAATAAATAATGCTGGTAAGATATTTGTAATATAGGGGTGTTTTAGACCTAAATCAAACATCTTTGTCCTAGTGGGCAATCAGGGCCATTGTTAATAAAGATACTTGTAGATTGGATAAAGTAATTTGTAGGGTGGATTTGTATTTTGACACATATGGCACTAGCACAGGGTACATCATGTGTTGAACATACGTATGTACGTAGTATGTATGCATGTATGTATGTGTGTACGTACTTATGTACGTATGTATGTGTGCACAAACACATGCTCTCACACATGCATGCACTCACAAAAACTAAAACAATCAAATACTCACACTAATTATTAAGTGTAATTACATGTGCATAATCTTCGTAGATATATATTTTTTATTAAATAAGCGTTTGTGTCTAGTGATGTCAATAGAAAAATAACAATAAATACCAAGGTCCGTATAAGCCCATATAAAATTGCACAGACCCAGAAATCACAAAATAAATAAAAACTGAAGGGTTAAAGCAAATATGTGAGCACCTGCCTTGCAAACGTTATAAAAAGTAGATTTCCTCTTTTGACACAAAATTAGCAGAACTTGGCAAAGTTTTTAAAATGTGTAAGATAGTAAGGGAAGCTTGGTCGGGCAAAAGCAAGACACAAGGGTGGACCGAAGGCAAAAGGGTTCACAGCTCAAAAGACTACACTTGTAGTTCCGTCCAATAGTACCTTTTTGGTCTGAGGAGGTGTTTTAAGACTGTGAAAAAAAACAGAAGAAAGCTACACGGTGGTCTCATTCTTCCAAGGCCCTGTCCTTATGTTGCCTGTAGCATCTGAGCTCATCAGGAAGTCCTCCTGCAGGCTCCCGTTACGACTGATGGTGCCCCTACGGCTCAGTGTGGCAAGCGACCGCGGCAGAGTCCCTCGAGGAAACACCGGCGGCTCCACTTCCTGCTGAAGCATGCCCTCATCCTCCTCTTTGTCGGTCATTTTGGAGCCGCTGCTATAGGTGTCTGGGTCTTGCAAGCCAAATGGATCAGACGTTTTGGACCCTCCCAGCGTGGCAAAGGGGTCAGCTTTGGGCTTGCTGTACATTTTGCGCTGACAGGTGTGTCCGTCATGCAAGGGAAGGTGCATGCTGTGACAGGAAATGGTGTCGGCGTGCATGCTGTGTGCCAGGCTGTGGCAGGAGTTGAGAGGGTCCTGGGCACTATGACAGGAATTCTGCCGACGGAGGGTGTGGCAGGAGGCCAGCTGCTTGTCGAGGTGAGGGCTCGAGCAGCCCAGCTGCAGCTCTGGGTGTGGGCTGTGGCACACCAGCGGTGAGCTGTCTAGTTGGTGCACACTATGCGGGCTGTCCAGGTGGGAGCTGTGCACGCTGCCATCCATACTGGTGGAGGCCATGTGGTAGTGGTAGTCACGCAGGCAAGGCCGAGGCCGGTTGAAGGAGCGTGACTTAGTCCTGTCCTTGAGGCAGCTCTGCAGCGGCAGCGTGGGTCGTGGAAGCTCATCCGGGAGAGATTGCGGCCGCAGTGAGGGGATGGTACCATGGGCAAGGCTTTCGGTTAGAGGCAAGGGGGTGGGGACAGGGGCTGGGCTGTGGATTGCCACACAGCAGGGACCCGTGTGATTGGGAGCTGAGCTCAGAGATGGCAGCGCCTTGTAGTGTGTGGCAGGGGCATGCAGCAGGTGTGGCGAGAGCAGAGGCTGTTTGCCTGAGCAGGGGGAGTCTGGGTGGCAGTGACCCTGCTGCTGCTGCTGTGGAGGAGTGGGGCCGTGCACAGGCAGGCGCCCATCACCAGTTAACTCTTGGTTCTTGGTCTTGGATGGGCAGCAGGCCCACCAGCGATGCCAGACGTCATCCCGCTTTGCACAGTGCTGGATTAAAAGGAATAGGCCCAGTGTGACGGAGAAAGCACCGTAAAGGCAACTGAAGATCATGTCCAGGAAGTGACCCTGTGACACAGCCAGAGCGCCCAGGGCCCAGGTCGCCAGAAACAGGAAGAGCGTGAAGGCCGTGGCTCGGAGCTGCGCCTTGAATGAGTGCTCGTTACCAAGCACGGATAACCCAGAGGCAAACGCTGGGCAACTCCCTGGCCCAACAGAGTCCATGCTGTGCTGGCAGCGGTGGGCCGATTCGCTGGAGGCCAGGCGCTGCTGCTCCTCACTCATGGTCCTCAACTCGTACTTCCTCTCAGGATGGCGTTTGAGCAGGATGTAGGTGGCCAGGAAGTAGATGCACATGACCAGGACCAGGAAGGCCATGGGGCCGTAGAAGCCACCCAGGCTGGGTTTCCACGCCATCCAGCAGCTGGGCAAGTTGCACATGCAAATATAAAGAGAGGTTTGAGGCTGATCATTGATTGTGATAGTCAAATGTCCTAGACATTTAGCATTGGGTTGTGTATTAATTAAGGGAGTTACAACTTTAAAAAATCTTTTTGTATTCAGAACAAAACAGGATACTACTACAACAAAATTGTTATCTTCTTGATTTACTTTTATTCAATATTACATTTATTTTCTATTTGCTCAAGTGCGCTTTGTTTTTCCTATATTACAATAAATTTGTAGAACAAAATACTGAATGCCTAAATTAATGAATGCAAACCTTAAGTTGATAATACAAATAATTTTATAGTCCGAAAATCTCTGGTCATTTTGCATGGTCAACCGTCAATCCAAATAATTTGCATTTATGATATAATGTTAAAAATTTAAGTTATTTTCACTTTTTCTCTCTCATCAACAAACATATGGCAGGCAGCATCACATCAACAGAACTGAGTTCTATCCATGGTTATGCATATAAGACATGTATTCATTTGGATTCTAAAAGAGAGTACTTGTACTATTATTCAGGAGCCATAACTTTGCCTTTAATTGCTATGGTTTGCATACTCTGTGCCTTCAACTGCCAAGTTGCACTGGGACATAAAAAGAGCACAAACAGAAAATGGCAAAGGCCATTTGTAGGTGAATTGTGCAAGCATTATATTTATCTTGAAATAAAGCTAGTAGACCATGCCTAGAATCAATCTAGGCTCTGTCGCGCAAACTAATTTTAAGACTAAACTAAGATGTATGAGGTCTATAATGTGAGGTTTAATTTCAAAATCAATTGGTGATTTAAACCTAAACTAGAATGCAAAGAGTAGTATACCATTAGTAATGTGTAATCACTCGTATAAGTTTACTTTCACTCACTAGAGGGCTTCGTCCCTGCTTCCATAGTTCTCCATACTGAATGCTGCTGTGACCCCTACGATGATTATAGGGATTCCATCGCTGACCAAATAAAATCTATGAAGAAAATGGACGATTAAAGACAAGTGGTCGATACAGTAACAACCCAAATTGAGATCAACATTCAGCAAAGGGCTATAGAGGGGCTATTGTTGATTGTGTGGTGGGTGCTGAGGGATTCATAAAAAAAACAAATGAGCTAAGTGGATCGGTTGTCAGCATAATGATCCCGCTTGGAACTGTGTCATTCCACCCTCTCTCCTCTGTTGTCATAGTAACAACACAGCGAGCACAACTGCATCTTTTTTTTTCAACTTTACCTTGAAATTATTCACAACCTTTAAAATGTCTTGTCTGATATTTAATAGTTGGATATTTATGGAAGGTATTTAAACCGAGTTTGTCGGAAGGAGATGATGTGCTTGTATTTCTTTAGTCTTTTTAAACAAAGAGGGGGGTCACAGAGAGTAATAAGAGGTTAGAGTTCCAGTTGCACTTACTGATCAATTAGTTTATAAAGGGAAACCTCCCACTTATATTTTTTCCCCTTAAAACATGAAAACATATTCTGAATTAATTATTTGTCCCTCTCTAACAAAGGCTTTATTTTAACATAAAGAAGAATCCCTTGTTTCCCTTTCATCAGATTAGTAAGAGGGTTGAGAGAGATGTAATGGTGTAATGGGTATAGGGTAAAAATACTAATGGCTGTATAGTGTACATAATGCTACCCAATAGCTTTACTGAGGTCTTGAGGTGCGTTATTTCTTGGCTAGCTGCTGGAATAATAAGCCTGGGCCCTTACCTAAATATAGTAGGCTTGCTCCGTGGCCTTCCTGGCCCATCACTGTCTTGAACCTGAGGTGTTGCCTTGGACAAGTCTTTACAAATGTTCCTGGCAGTAAATGTCAGCCACAGCATGGTCGACAATGAAGCATAGTGGAGCACAATGCCGACCTAAAAGAGAGAATGAGTAAATGGGGCAGAGAAAGGAAAGATATTAGAATGCATAGTATATGCACTGTAGTTCCTCTGGACGTAAAGTAGTGCAACTCAAGCTTTTGCCATATTTTTCCAAATTTTCTTGCATTACAGCCTTATTCTAATATGGATAATAGTTTGTTCCTCATCAATCTACACACAATACACAATATCAACAAGGTGAAAACAAGTTTGTAGAAAGTTTTTGCAAACCTTGAAAATAAAAAACTTAAATTTCACATTTACATAAGCATTCAGACCCTTTCCTATGACACTGAAAGTTGAGCTTGGGTGCATGCTGTTTCCAGTGATCATCATTGACCAGGTGTTTCCACTACTGGATTGGAGTCCACCTGTGGTACATTCAATTGATTGGGCATGATTTGGGAAGGCACACACCTGTCTATATAAGGTCTCACAGTTAACATTGCATGTCAGAGCAAAAAAAAAAACAAGTCTTGGAAGTTGAAGGAATTGTCTGTAGACCTCTGAGACATATCTGGGGAAAATGTACCATTTGGACAGCCTTTCAACAGGACAATGACCATAAGCACACAACCAAGACAATGCAGGACTGGCTTTGGGACAAGTCTATGACTTGTGGCCTAGTGGCCCAACCAGAGTCCAGGCTTGAGCCTGATCGAACATCTCTGGAGAGACCTACGAATAGTTGTACATCCACTCTCCCATCAAACCAAATAGAGCTTGAGAGGATCTGCAGAGAAGAATGGGAGAAATCCCCCAACAACAGGTGTGCCATGTGTGTAATGTCATGCCCAAGAAGAATTGAGGCTGTAATCGCTGCAAAAGGGGCACTCTAATAAGAAAAAGTTTAGAAGTGTGGATTGGGTCAGGTTTCTAAACAGATTGGCACCCTGTGGTAAAATAAATCCGATAGCGGACAGACAAAGGTTTAAAATGGTGGTAACTTACTAACTGACATCCACGCGGGTTATTGATCTGATTGATGCCCCCTGCAAACACACCAAATGTCACTCCCGTGTGAAAAAGGAAGTTAAGCAGCATGTGCCATCCATTTCTGCTGATTCGGATCACACTGTAAAATAAGCCATACAAAGATCGATAAATGTTGAGTATGGATCCCTTCTGCTGGAATATACAGAATTACACATTCAAATCTCAAAGAATAATGATTTAAGAGCATACAGTAAATGTTTGGAACTAAACTTCAACACTCTAAAACCACACTCCAATTCCCCAAAAGACTGAATGTATGCAGAATTCAATCAAGGAAGTGTGAGAAACATAGTGTGTGACTGTGGTTTCATCTGGTTTCATATACTTCTCTTAGTTGCTTCAGTTCAGCAGATAATTTGCTTTAGTCTACAACAAGCCCCGGGAGCCCTTCCTACACTGTTCAACCGAGATCCTATGAAATCCTACAATCCCATAAGCACTGGAGTGGTTCCTGCTCACCTGTGGTGTACGATGTAAGTCATAATAGACACAAGTAGGCAAAGCAGCATGACTGCAGTGCAGGCATACACAACCGGATGCAGGTAATCACCTGGGTATGGTGGGAAGGACAGCACCCGCTTTAAATCCTGAAATGCAAAACAATTGAATGATCCTGTATGCCATTGTTATGGCCCAATATGCAATATGGCCTTAATTTGACATTTTCCACTTTTTGTAATTTCATTGCGTAATACTTAAACATTTTGCTCAGGACTTTCTGATGTCTTAGCTTATCACAGATATGTAAGGAAGACACAATTGGATGGAAACTAAACCAGTCAGCTCTTTTTCTCAGCAGACAATGTTGAAAAGTGGTGGAAAGGACAAACTTTATTTTCAGCTAGAGTAAAGATAAAATTTTTCTGGGGCAATTCGATTTTAATAAATGTAAATAAGTAAGCTGCTGAATGTAATGCTTGTCTAATTTCTGGCTACAAAACATGTTACTGTTTGTGAAATGCTCCTATTTTACAATTGGCAGATATGATTGAAACATGTTTTATTATGGACAGTAAATAGGGTTCTGAAAGTATGGATTAATTAGGCTTTCCCCAACTCTCTGGAGTAGTTTGAGGCAAATTACTCTCTCCCACGTGGGCCTGCCTAAGACAATCAGTTCACAACCAGGACAAAATATAACTGCAAACAGCGGTACGTCTCAGCTGATCCATTGCACACTTAAGCCAATCAGAACTCGCAACAACTGAAAGGTCATTGAGTGCTTGGTCAGGGGTGTGGTGATTGTGTGCTGTGGCACCAACATCACTTCTGCTTGACAAACCAACTTCTCTCCTTCCCAACAACCAGTAATGGATGTGTGTGAATAAAAAATAAACTGCTGTGAAACCTATGAATAAAAATAATTTAAACTTCCTTTATTAAGCTTCCTTCAAGTTTGTTCTTAATCATATATTGTTAATGAATGGGTGTGTTAGTGGCAATGTTTGGTAGCATTAAATTACTTTTATCTTGTCATCATGCAAATGTTTTGTCAATATATAATAATGGCAGTAACCTGGGCATTACATCTGGGTGTTAGCATGGACCTCATGATAAAAATGACTCGCAAGAAAACAATTATTAGCCAACTATAAAACCAATGTACTTAGACTGGATTAAAAGCCATTTCCCTACATAAAACCAAAATTACACGTCGATGAAGAAAAGATCGCATCCCTTTAACTCTGTTTCCAAAAATACCCAAAAAACTTTTTGGGGAAAATAGGATTGTCTCACGGCTCAAAATATCAAAATGAGAATACATTATGATGCAAGATGGACAAACATACTCCTTCTAGCATCAATGCAAGCTTCCACTAGGCACTGCAAGCTAGTTTACAGTACCTACATAATAATCTTCCAAGTATCTATAATTTGTGATTAATAGTTTACCTGTGAAACATCATTAGTAATAGCTGTAAAAATATCAATATTGAAAGTTTTTCTAACCTTAACCCTTACCCTAACCCTTAGATTAAGTGAACGACACCCATCCATTCAGTTTATAATGAGCCACACTGATACCTAGGTTTAAGTAACACAAGCTCCAGTCATACCGATGCAATAACAATTATTTTTATTAACTGACTTCATTAAATGAATGACTCGAGGCATGATGAATTTTTTTTACATTTATTTCATTATTTTTGGAAATATGTGTGCTCTTTCCTGAGTATATCAAAGGGAGCTTACCATGCGTTAACAGTTCTTATCACGTCCACAACAGTGTTTAGGCAACTAGCCCTTAATATCAGCTCCCGGCCCTAAATCCAAATCAACCTTCAGCTGTAGTCTACACTGCCCCTACTTCTGAATCAAACATATAAGACCAGTTTAGGGCTTGTCTATCGATATACAAGCCGGACATGCATTTTATATAAAGCAAAGTTGGCGAATCAAGAAAGCTTTGATGCTGCTTTATTTTCAAGGGATTAAGCAAGAAGGTGATTATACTGTATTTTGATCAGAACAACTTCGCCTACTTGGCTATTATATCATTGTCCTTTTTTGAAATTATTGAAATAAAATAAAACGTTTATAAAACTAAATACAGAAAAAATCTTGTGAGCAGGCCCTGGAAATCCTTGGCATGACTCTTCCTAGAAAATAAATGCAACTCATAAGTCCTACTCATAAGTAGCCAATCATTGAATACTGAGGGACAAACTGGTGGATCTTTCTAGATGTATTTCTACACTGGCAGCCACCAGGGGCTATCTTCCCTTCGTCTCTGAGACAGCATTAACTCGCTCTTCCCCTGTGATTAGATACCTCCTATTGTAGAAACAGTGACTTATCCCCCATCCCCCTCTCTCTCCCGTCATTCCCCGTAGGATGTTCCTGGTTTCCACACCACAACATTCTATGTTTCTGTGCTCCACTGAACACATCCATCTTTCAGCAGACCCTGACATGTTCAACCTACTGCAGATCACTTAAAGACACATGAACATTCAAACACATGTGATGCATGCACACAACTCTAAGATAACTGAAGTGCATGCACTTAATGTGAACTGTGTTAGGTTTAACAAAAATAAAAGGACAGCAGCTCCACTGGAAAGAAATAATGCAGCTTTTCATGAGCCAGGACTTGACCCTATGCTGCTGCAAGACATTTTCTTCCTGGTATCTCCAGACAATCAACTTAGACCACTGCACTGAACACCAAAAGCCTGAGTTATTTCTTATTTACTATCACAAAACACACACACACACACACACGCTCACTCACAAATGTATAATTAAGATATGTACATTTTGTTTCACACATTCATAGCAAAAGTTCTGGACTTACTGTATTATTTACACACAGCCATCTTTTTAACTACTACTGTGATCTATATCCTTACGATTACAACTTTAGCCCACCATTACCTATAGTTATTTCGGAAACACTTCAAGCACTGAAATTACTTGTTTAAATATAGTATGAGCCACGAACACTGTCTGTATTTACTAATTAACTTTGACTACAGCCTACTTTTAGCCCTTTCCACGGTCGTAACATTGCCTAATGCCGCGTCGGAAAAAATTGCTGTCCATGGTACTGATTTTTTTGTTATCAATCAAGGCTCTTTTTCACAACCACAAGGAACAGCATTTTATATGTCATTGTTAGTCTTTCTTTGTGGAGCTCATTTACCAAAACCAACGTTAAACCAAACACTTGCTTGAAAACAATATTGTTTTCAGATCGGTTCAAAGTCCCGTGCACAGTTAAGGCTTTACTATAGGCTACTTAAGCACTTAAATTGTCCAATACAATTTGAGCTACGTAAATCATTACACCTGAGGGCATTTTGGTAGGATGCAAATAAAATGTATGTGATACTATAGGGCATTGTGTATGGTGACTGGTGATCCGTGCAATCATTTTGTTTAGTCTATTTTTAAAGTAAAATTCAACAATAACAAGCAAGCTTTTTAGCCATCTTTTGCTTCAGGTGGAATGAGATCCTTTTAGTATAAAGATCCACTAGGCAAGCTTATCTCCCTGAAATGATTCGCTGACAACCCATTACCCATCATTTATATTCAAAGCACGACCGAGATTGCATCAAGACTTTTCACGGCAGCAATCAATTGAGTAGGCAACACTGCCTTTTCTGGCTGCCAGTTTCTTTGATAGTATACGTTTGCTAAAATTACATATGGTACTATAGTTATATAATGGTTACATAAAGCAATTGATATATAGGCTACGGCAAAGTAATAGCTCACCTCCTGCAGTTAGATTGTAGCTTACTTACCATTAGCCTTAGTTAGTTACAATTCTGTTCAGAAGCAGTGATTTCTGCTGGGCCACGTTGTCCTTGCTAGGCAACCCTCTACCCTGCGACCCCAGTGCCCATAAGGTCAACTCTCCAACGTGCTATATGTTAGCAGGGTCATCCTTTAGCGCAAAGTGCCTGGGAGCAGTGGTGAAGGGATGCACGAAAAGCCCGGAGCCAGGTCCATCTGCACAGACCAATTGAAACAGGGCTGAAGTCCTTTCACTTGCTATTCATGTTCCCATAACTGACATTATACTTTCCATATATTCGGGCGGATAAATCCTTTCGTTCTTTAGCTGAAGTTAATAAATTGACACACGCATAGGCCTAGTGGTTTACCATGTCATGGTCACATAAATGGAGGGGGGGGGGGGGGTCTATGTAGGGATTGGCGATTTTAGCAGGTGATGACGTTCGACTGACGCTGAAACGTCTCCTTCAATGACATTATAGGCTTTTCATCATTTAGAGATAGCCTACTGAAATGCATGTCTACATTTCCGAATGGCACGCTACAGTTTTGGGTCGCTGAAATTGAGAATACGTAACATTGCTGACAAATAATTAGCATGCCTAAACAAAACAGGAATTTAGCCTATACTGTTCACATCTGCAAGATTTCGATATTAGCTTGATCATTTCATCATATCTTTCATATACTGGCACAAGCGACACGAGGCAACTGTACTGTATTCGTGTTTTATAATTTGGCATATTGACATGCATTAGTAAATGCGTTTCCTCTATTGATATGATGAGCTTTTTGCGTACCCCAATCTTACCCAGACAACTAAGCCTTCAGGAAACCATGCATGGCATGCAATCCATTCTCATCCTCTCACCTAAACTGACGATAACAGGTGAGCAAAGGAAGTGGCTCTGTAGGTATCATCGGAGAAATATGGAAATCTTGCGTTGGCGGCTCCAATGAGCCCTTACAAGACCTAGGTTGCTGTTCATCTACGGAATCAAATCCCGCTTTACAAGACTAAGTCTCAATTTACAATGCTGAAACAAACAAAATGCATAGGTTCCTGTAGATGGACTGGAATCTTCTACGCGAATAATATGAGTGGGAAGAGAGCTAAATGTCCGCGTCCCTGACGGATTTTGTATGGCTCCCTACTAAAGAGATAGAGATGTAGTTGACGCTGCTAGTGGGCACTGCATTTGTGTTTATGTGCTCAGACATCCTACCAGGTTCCTTGCTTCACATGGGGCTTGTCTGGAAGAGATTTGCACAAGTGCCTTTCCACCTCAGTGGTAGAGCCCAAATTCATTCGAGCAGGGGGCGCAGAAGTAGTATTTGACATGTAAGCAAGTGTTAATTCTTAGTCTGGCCTGCAGCAAATGCAGGGTATTGTTTTGAATAAAATGCAATGCGGTGTCCCTATGTATCTGTATATATATCTATATATATATATATACC
>JAVQIZ010080245.1:0-10042 GCA_036023535.2 Galaxias brevipinnis
AGACAGACAGACAGGCAGGCAGACAGGCAGACAGACAGACAGACAGGCAGACAGGCAGACAGACAGGCAGACAGGCAGACAGACAGGCAGGCAGGCAGGCAGACAGGCAGACAGACAGACAGGCAGGCAGGCAGGCAGGTAGACAGGCAGACAGGCAGGCAGGCAGACAGGCAGACAGGCAGGCAGACAGACAGACAGACAGACAGACAGACAGGCAGACAGACAGACAGACAGACAGACAGACAGACAGACAGACAGACAGACAGAGTGTTGTCTTACTCAGCGACTGCCTCAGAATATAATACAGTCAACTAAAGCTTCAGGTACAGTCTGGAAGATGCAACCAGCAGCTACATGGTGTGTATAAAACAAATAACTGTCAACTTAATGATTTGGTTAGCAATAACTAGCTTGTGTTGTCAGGGTAATTAAGCAGCTGTGGATGTTGTCATGAAAAAATGTGTGACGGTCTATTTTCAATGTCTTATTTGCTTTGCTTTGTTTTTTGTTTTTTTTCAATCCTATCTTTTGCTCTCTCGCTTTTTCTTTCACACATACACCCACAATAACACACAACTGCACAATCACACACACACACAATCCCACACACACAGTCGTGCCATCACACACACAGAATCGCATAATCACACTAAACACAAATACACCTACACACAGCCACATCTGGCAGCATGCCCCAACGCAAGCTAGTAATCAGGGAAGCACTTTCACAAATTCACTTGGCATCTCCATCCGTCACTCCCACCTCCCTCCACTGACTTCAGGAAAACGGTCAAAGAAGAAGAAAGTGACAAGCCAAAAGAACAAATGAATAAGAAAGAAGGAAACGGGGAAAAAAAAGAGGCAGAGTATATAAGTGCTGTTTTATGGATCTGAAGGCTAACCAGTGAAAGTCACTGCCGGATTGTGAGCAGCAGTGCCTCTTTGGGAACACTTTATTACCCCTGGGGCCAAGTATTACTGCAGTCGGTCAATGGCCCCCATTGAGGATGAATTAGCATAGCAAGCAACTCCTGATTAGTGGTGAGGGGAAAAAAGGGCCTATTAAAAAAAATCAAGGGAAAAAATACTGTCGTTTTTGGAGTGAGATGTTAACCTCTGACCACGAATCGAATGAGAACCAGGATTTATGGGTATTTCACGGCCGACCTGACACTGCGTTTGGGGATTCGCTCAGTCTAAACGAGCGCACGCCATTGAGGGTAAAACCATAGACGTTAGATTAGTAGAAAGCACACGTGCCATTCTGACATTTAATTGGTTAATTCTATGTCTAATACATCTGGCTGTTTATATACAGTCATAAGCTGCTGTCCATACTCATGATTCTAAACAGGTACAGTATATTCTCTGCATTTCAGTTAGTTAGGGAATCTCGAGGTTAATGTTTGTGTTCCACACCACACACCTTCTCCCACTTTGATGTAGATGTCCTGGGCGACCTTGAGCTCCGAGAAGGAGGTCACAGCTCGGTACTCCTTACGGGCCCACAGCAGGAGGTGCTCGTTGCCATGGGGAAGGTTCTTCTGCAGGACCTGACTGACGACGGAGAAGTTCCCCGGCTGGAAGCGGACCTCGGAACCCTCGGACACCTAGGAGCGAGAGACGGGGTTAGAAACATAACAGGTCTGGAAGGTGTCATTGACATTATACCATCCATTTATTATGCATATATACTGTAGGCTCTATCTTATGAAAAGTTATCGTGCCGTTAAGAAAGTATCATATTTTAGCAAGACACAAAAGACAACTGTTTTTATTACTCAAAGACAGCTTGGAGCGAAAAAGCTAAACAAAGTGACAGTATAATGTATGATCATTTAAACCAGGACAATTCAAATGCTGTTGGAGTAAAAAAAACAGAAACTGTAACATAATCTACTGGAATCTACATAAACACAGCAGGTATTCAAGGAATACAAATTTTTTCTCGGTACACAGAGTACTATTCAACTATGTAGATTAGCCCGATAGCAGTCTTTCTTTCAGCGAGAAACAGAGGGAAGATTTAAAGTGAGAAAGAGGAGTAGTAGAGGGCTAGACGTCACTATAAAAACAGACGAGATTTACAGTATTATTCTACTCCACTCAAACGGGCGAGGTTCTCTTTTTTTCTCAAGGCTAGCACTCACAATGGCTTCTTTGTCGATGAAGATATGCACGTAAAACCTTCTCGTATTGATACGCTCAGCTCATCCACTTTTATAGGGGAAAATACATTTGAGGCCTATAAGATGTACGGTCCGTCGGGCAGAGCTGAGAGGACGGACACAAAAAAAAAACTGCAGCATGAAACCCCCTTTATCTATAGGCTGCCCAAACACATCATGCACACACACACACACACACACACCCACACACACACACACGTGCGCGCGCACACGCACACACACACACACACACACACACACACACGCTTGTTTCAAAGCTTCTGCAAAATGTGTTCTCTGTATTTGAACACATGGTCTCATTACATGCAATAAGTAGTCTGGTTTTTGCTGTTTATATCATTGCTTATTGTTGTTCGTCATCACAAGTGTGCGTTGTCTAATCTCAAAATGGCTGATGAATAATGAGCAGCAGTCTTGGGGTTACATAGCATAAACAAATACAAGAAAAATACAAAAATAATATAAAGTACCAATCAAACATTTGGATGCACAGTCTCATTCAAATGAATGGGAAGGTAAATAATACCTTTTGACTGGTACTGTACATATGGTATGCAAGTGCTCCCAGACAAATATGAGATGAGTGGTGTCAACAAGATCATATTAACAGTTTTTTAAATAATTTCCGTCTTTTACTTAATTTTTCACTCCAAATGGAGGACAAGCACCGCAAAGGCACATTTGACTGTCGTAAAATATTATCTCTCTTCAAGACCAGCTGTGTAGTAAAACACAAGCTCGTAACTATGGCTGGACAACAGAATACAGTGCATCTCCAGGGACTTAATAATAGGTGTCCCAGCTGTGCACGGGACAAAAAAAAATAAAAATAAAAAGTGGGGAGACGTTTTAAAACGTGTGTCGGGGGTAATGAAGTGCTGATTTGTTTTCTGGCAGGTCGTTTTGGTTTGGAGGAGGAGGAGGAGGAGGAGGAGACCACCCCTTTGGCTTCTAATGGCCCTAGACCCATATGCTTCATTTCAGAGAGATAAACATTCACATGTGCTGCTGGTTCAACGCCGAAGCCCCGCCCCCTCTAGCCCACACGGTCTAGACAGCCTAACTCATTAGATTTCAATGCTTGTTTTTCTAATTCCCAGGGTATCCTATCAGCATGCAGAAAGAGGGGGGGCGCCAGGCAGAGTGAGAGAGGGAGGGAGGGAGGGAGAGAGAGGGGTTGGAGGCTAATCGTTGAGACGGTGCTGGCAGGCTCAATTAAAACATTAAATCATAACATTACACAGGAGGAGTGTGTGCTGTGCTGATGCCCCAACACCAACACTCAGAGCAGGAGCCCTAAGATGAGGCCACAACATCGACACACAGAGAAGGAGCCCTAAGATGAGGCCACAGGACTCTCGACCCATTCCAAAGACACACTTAATCACTTTAATTATTCACATATTCTTTATATATTTGATACGCCGTCTGTCCAGAGTTTGGGGAGATGAGTGTGTGTGTGTGTGTGTGTGTGTGTGTGTGTGTGTGTCTCCAGAGTGTTCCAGAGCCTCAGACAGCAGACGGGTGCTCAGTCAGCCGGCAGCGCCACACAGAACATCTGCCTGACCTCTGGACAAACCCCTTAAGGTTCCTGGCATCCACACGCCACGCAGTAAACACACAGGCGGCCCACAAAGACTCTAGGGGGCGCTCTGCGGAAGAATTTCAGTTGCGTTTTTTTTTTAATTTTTAGCAGTAAAGTTTACTACTGTGACGGCGGGGGAATTGTCGAGATTCAGAAAGAGACCAGGGAGGCTGCAATCAAACTGCAATGAAGTCTCTGTATTCCCTTTACATTGCCATTGCCCTGCACTACAAAAGCCTTCCCGAGTTCAGGAAGAAGTTACCAGGCAGGGGGGAAAGGTGACCTTTCGAACAGGGGGACCATTCGAACACGACACAAGCAGAGAGAAGGAACTAGAGTGTGCTGTGTCCCACTAAACCATGGAGGAGTTTGAGTGAGCGGAAGGAGAGAGAGGGAGAGATGAGGAGAGAAAGACACAGAGAGCGAGAGAGAGAAAGAGAGAGAGATGGGGAGAGACAGAGAGAGAAAGAGAGAGAGCGAGAAAGAGAGAGAGAGCGAGAGAGAGAAAGAGAGAGAGTGAGAAAGAGAGAGAGATGGGGAGAGAGAGAGGCACAGAGAGAGAGAGAGAGAGATAGAGAGAGAGAGAGAGAGGGGAAAGGGGTTGTGGTTTTCACTTTGAGAAGCCTTGCCAAGCTCAGCAGTGGGTTGATCAGTTTAATTAGGGGAATATGACCGTAATTAGTCTCATTGAATTAGAGGGGAGAGGCGGAGGAGCTAAATAACCTCCAGGCCTTCCAGAGCACTGGAAACCTCAGGAATTTAACATGAGGGATATGAAAGTAAGAGACCCACTCTGGGGTTTCATTAACCTGCAGCAGTAGTCTCTCTATCGCTCTCTACTTATTTGCTCTCTCTCTCTCTTTCTCTCTCATTCCCCTCTTCTTCTAACTCTCAGAGCAGGAGCCCTAAGAGAGGCCACAGGACTCTCCACCCATTCCAAAGACACACTTTATCACTTTAATTATTCATGTATTCTTTATATATTCCTTCTCTCATCCCCCTCTTCATTCTAACTCTCCCTAGTTACTCTTAAGGGATAATGTGTTTAGTTGTTCAAGAGACTAAGAAAGAGTTGTAGACCTCTAACTAAGTTGTCTAACTCCATAATGTTTCAAGGAGAATGATGTCGTGCCAGCTAAAAACAGACAGAAAAGCGTGCAGCCTCTCATAGTCAGTTTTTTTGGATGCTTTGTTTTTCGCATGGCGCCACAGCACTGGCAACCAGAGAACAGCATGGTTACCAATTAAGACATCCATTAAGGCAAAGTTTTTTAAAGAGCGTAATTAACTTCATTTTTTAATTGCATTTGATTGGTGTAATCCTCCTGATGGGAGCTATTATGTACCGAAAGCACACTTCTCAAACTTGGAGTGTAACTAATGATGCAGCATGAAGAATTACTACAATATAAATGATTTACTGTGTCATTCTGGCTGATGCCTGTTTCACATCACTCACACCCATATTCACCTAAATCTATCTAAAACACTTAGGAATCTAAACTTGTTTTATGACAAATCAATGTCGATAATTAGATTAAAAACCTACACTTTTAAATTATTCCAGTATCCAGAATGGCCAAAGATGGGCAAGATGACGGAACAATACCAAAGGCAAGGCCTGAACGTCTAAATGACTGTATTTTATCTGCGGTGTCAGAGACCAGTGAGGTAACAACCATTAGACACAGATTCATCCCAGAGGCTGCTTTCATAATGGAAGCTAACAGCTAACTAACGCTACGGGCAGCCAGCATATTAGAAGCTAACAGCTAACTAACGCTACGGGCAGCCAGCATTTTAGAACCTAACAGCTAACCAACGCTACGGGCAGCCAGCTAAGTAACTGTGTCCTCCAGTTACATCTGTCTCAATCTGAGCACGACACTGGCCAGCTGAGAAAGTAACGGCACCTTCTGCGAAGCCAACAGTGTCGGACGAAGTACAAAAATATTGTACTTGAGTGAAAGTAGAGATACCCTTTCTAAATTTTATTCCACTAAAATCGAAGTCCTCAATTTAAATCTCTACTTGAGTCAAAGTACAAAAGTACCTGCTTTAAAAATACTTAAGAATCAAAAGTAAAAATCAATATGATAAGAATTATAATTACATACTAATATACGTATTTCGTTATTGCCCACCACTGCAAGCCAAGAATTCCCTTCAAACCTCTCCATAACCAAACAGCTAGCTGTGCTGTAAGGCAAAGTGTCAGGTTGCCTTGAGGACAGTTTAGAAAAGACGAAAGAGTGTTAATCCACGTCCAACTGGTGCTTGAGTGCGTTTAGACACTCATCACGATATGGTATAAGCAGTGCGCTCACAATGATTTATTTAGTTTATTAAAAAAAATAAATGTTCGAGAGGCAATTCAACGACCGTCAAAGTAACAGTGGATGCATGCACTATTACACATAAACATCTAGATGCAGATATTCTGGATACAATTTGGTTTATTATATGTATTACCCTGTTCCTTGAATTATCAGCAGCAATATTTCAGCATGGCATAATAATTATTATGTATTTCTTTCACTATAAACTCACGTCTCCCCATTTCTAAAATAATTATTTTATGGTGGGCATATACACAAAAAAAACAACATCTGCCAGTGCCAAGCATACCCTACATGGTCTGCTGACTTTGAAAAGCTTATTTGACAGTGGTTTCCTGGACTTTTCTTTACTTATAAACGTCAACATTTTACAGGCAAACGTAGAGCTGGCAGTCGGGCCAAATGGTTTATATTCATTATCACAAAGTTGCAATCCTCCACAGGGCCCTCATTTAGCAACGTGGAGGCCATTTTGGAGAGGAGGAGGTGTTCGTAACCATGGAGAGAGATGAAGGTGCTGAGAGGGTGTAGAGATAATAATGTAAGTGTCCGAAAAAGGGCCTCTGCTGATATGAATGTGATGAATGCCTTTGTGGGTGATTTGATAATCTCTCTCTGCATGAACTGAAGATATCTAATCAAGCTTGTTGGCTGGCTGCAGCAGACATGTGTGTGTGTATAAATGTGTGTGTGTGTGTGTGTGTGTGTGTGTGTGTGTAAATGTGTGTATGTGTATGTGTGTGTGTGTGTGTGTGTGTGTGTGTGTGCGTGCGGGTGTGGGTCCATGTTGGCAGGATGCGCTGCGTAGAAAACAGCACCATCTGTTTCAGCGCCACTCTGGAGCCTTCCCCTCCAGTTTCTGTCTCCAGCTAAACAACCAATACTGGCAGGTCATGGTTTCAATTAGCATTCACAGAACGGGGGGAACGCAGAGAAGAAGCAGGGATGGAGAAGCAAAAGAGGAAAAGAGATGGAGAGATGGGAAAGAAGGGGTGGCAGAGTAAAGGAAAGAACGAGTGAGACGAAGGGATGGGGGAGAAAGGAGGAGAAAGAGAGAGAGAGAGGAAAGGGAGAATAGAGAGAAAGAGGGATGGGGTGAAAAAGGGAGGGGTGGTCTTCCATACAAGTCTAAAACCAATAAAATAATTGAAAGGGAATAAAAGCATGCCTTGGCAGAAAGAGCAACAAATTCCAAAAGCTAAACTTTACAACGTTGCTCCATCAATAGCCTTGAACAAAATGTGTTCCAGATCTATTTAATTTCAACAAAACGGGGCCCGATAAACCACAAAACCCTTACCCAACAACAGATAAAAATCGTAATTATGCCCCACTTTGAATGCAGAAATTACCCCTTAGTGAAATAGGGATTTGGTTTACTTTTATTCCTCCAGTTCTTAATTCATGTCAGCCTCATGTATTTGCTTTCCTTCTTGTGATTGACAGCCACTTCTACAGACCATGTTTTACACTCAAAACATGGCCACAGGTTATTTTATATATATATATATATATATATATATATATATAAATAAATAAAGGGGCCTGGAGGTAGAGTCCAGACGACTGGCCAGGGAGACAGCCAACAGCAACACGAGTGCGTGCGTTCACCAGTTCTGAAGCGGACTCAGCCAGCTCCATCTGGATCTGTGCCGGCCCAAAACTCTGGAAACCGGTCCTGGCAAGCCGGAGTGCAGAACCACTATTGTTATTATTCCAATGAAGCCACCATAGGAGACGGCCCCTCTAGTGGAGGAGACAGGGAGACAGGGAGGTCTCTATGGATGACGGTGGTGAAACCCACAACCTCCCGACTACTGACTTCATCGTTACTTCATCTGGTCTCTGAGGCCTCCTCTTTGGGTAGCTGTGTGTGTGTATGTGTGTGTGTGTGTGTGTGTGTGTGTGTGTGTGTGTGTGTGTGCGTGCGTGCGTGCGTGGTTACGTGTGTGTGAGTAGCTTTATATGAGAGCTATGGCCCGGGCCTGTATGAGGCTCTTGGTATTGGTCAGATCTGTCAGACAAGTTCTGTCGCCATGGTGCCAAGAAGAAGAACGTCTCTTAAGAAAAGACCATTTCAATTTCTATTGTCTGTTTTATTTTTAAATAACGCAGCCTGTTATTACATGCTGTCTCTATGGGGGGAAAAAAGATCATTATGAATCGCATTCTCTAGATCCGAACCAATCACAATTCCTGTCAGAGCAGCAATCACACTCCCAGCAGGTCTCCATGGTCCTATACATATTGAGTATATATTTCAGGCCTCCCTGGTCCTTTATACATGGAGTATATATTTCAGACCTATCTGGTCTGTATTTCTGACCTCCCTGTACGTATGTATATGTATTGCATACGTGCGTATGGAGTATATATTTCAGCCCCGGGTAGATGTGGACCCCCTGTAGCCTGTAGCTTTCTGACTCGCTGCGGGACACTAATCTAAGCTGTCTATCTGGGCAGGCGGAGGGTGTCCCGCTGGCAGCGGAGAGAGAGAGAGAGAGAGAGAGGGGCGATGGACGCGGGCAGGGGGGCTGGCAGCAAATTGGGTGTCCTGTTCTTTTCTGCGTCTGGTCTGGTGGGACGTCTAAAGAGATCGACGCGCTGTGTTTGGGTTACAACGGCCGCCATGTTAATGAGGTGTCTCCATGGAGACAACCCGAGGAGAGGAGCGCCCCCCCCCAGAGAGTCTGGTTACAAGGCCCCCCCCCCCCCGTGTGTGTGTGTATGTGTGTGTGTGTGTGTGTGTTTGTCTGTGTGTGTGTGAGCGTGCGTGTGTGTGTGTGTGTGTGTGTGGATGTGATGTGTGTGTGTGCGTGTGTGTGGATGTGATGTGTGTGTGTTTTTGGGGGGGGGGGATTAAGTGCGTGTGTGTGTGTGTGTGTGTGTGTGAGCACTGGGTGTGCAGACAGCCAGCCTAAGGGATAGAATATCTCGTGCCCGCTCCATTTCCAAAGCTCCCCTTTGAGAACCCAGGGGGCTGTCACTCAGACGCACAGCTTCTACTCTGCTGAGCTCAGGAGGATCCGACTCTGTTAACAATAATAACACCGCTGGCCTACCTGCTTTCAGATTTCATGCATTCAGACTCACTCATTGCTAGCGATGGTGAATCCACTGAGAGCCAAAGGCACGGGGGTTATGCGCGCCAAGGATGCTGTTTATTTGGAGCCAGAGGCAAGCTTGACTGAAGAAAAACACATGTTGACATTTCAACAAACTGTGCGAATTAAGACTTTATTTCAATTTTGAAAATTTGGTTTAGTCCAAATCGAAAAAAGGTCTGTTTTTGCAGCTTCACGTGAAATAGATGAAAGAGGTTGTTTGGGTTTGAGTTACATGTGATTATTTATTTGTTATTTGTTGTTGTTGTTGTTGTTGTTATTGTGCCAGCATATGAAAGCTGCCACTGGACCCCCCCCCTCTCTCTCTCTCTCTCTCTCTCTCTCTCTCTCTAAGACCATGGCGCAGGGTCACGTGTCACCCTCATGTCTAACATCGTTACAGCCTTCACACGCTGTGGCTGTTGCTGCTGCGCTACACCAAAAAGGCTTCCTTCCAGAGCTGCTGTCAGCTGGCTTCTATCCACCACTGCCAGTGACAAGGGGAGACATTTACTCCCGAGCTGACCTGCTAATGGATCCCTCAGAGACACACTGTACAGCTCAGAGGGAACGGCATGCTGGCTGACTGACTGGCTGGCTGAGTGACTGACTGACTGGCTGACTGACTGACTGGTTGTCTGGCTGATTGACTGACTGGTTGACTGGCTGACTGACTGGCTGGCTGACTGACTGACTGACTGACTGGCTGGTTGGCTGGCTGACAGAGTGACTGACTGGCTGGTTGACTGGCTGACTGGTTGTCTGGCTGATTGACTGACTGGTTGACTGGCTGACTGACTGGCTGGCTGACTGACTGACTGACTG
>JAVQIZ010080253.1:0-10531 GCA_036023535.2 Galaxias brevipinnis
GCCACAGAGAAGGACCTGTCAGACCTGATCTCCGAGATGGAGATGATGAAGATCATTGGGAAACACAAGAACATCATTAACCTGTTGGGGGCCTGTACACAGGACGGTAGGTCAGACACGCACACACACACACACACACACACACACACACTCTTCCAACGAGCGACACACATACTGAAACACACGCACGCAATCACAATACACGCATACTCCCTACAGTTTTCCACACACAATTAAAAGCTTAGAAAGCGTTCGCACGGAGACAAAAGCTGCCGTGAAGACAGACTATAGTAGAAGCCCTAGCTTGGCCCGCGAGGTGTGTGTGGGCGTGTGTGGGTGTGGGTGTGTGTGTGTGTGTGGATGTGAGAGAGGTGAGAGGTGTGTGTTTGTGAATGTGGGAGAGTTGTGTGTGGATGTGGACAGACCGATAGACAGACAGACAGAACGACAGACAGACAGACGTGTGTGTGTGTGGGAGAGAGAGAGAGAGACAGAGAGAGAGGGAGGTGTATGTTTGTGTGGATGTGTGAGAGAGGGAAGTGAGTGTGTTTGTGTGTGTGTGTGTGTGAGGGAGGGAGGGAGGTGTGTGCATGTGTATGAGATGTGTGTGTGTTTGTGTGTGTGTGTGTGTGTGTGATGTGTGGAAGGGCATGAGTAAGTGGCTCTGACACCAGCTTCCGAGCTCTCAGTTTGAGACGCCCACAGCTGCTGCCATGTTTGCCATTTCTCTCAAATCACCCCTGACAGGGGCCTGGCACCGTGCACCAACGCTCCCCTGTGGACCAACACAAGCGCTCTCCTCCTGTGACCTCCGACCTGTTTAGGCAACGCACAGCCCCTGTCCTAAAAATCCACCGTTGCCTCCCTGACCCAACCTAAATTAACACTTAGGAAACGGAAACGTTTTGCTGTGCTGTAGATCCTTTTTGTTCTGTGATTAATATACATTTATGTTAAAATACATTTGTGTTAAAATACAGTTGGTACTTCCTGGTGCTGGGAAACAGTGGGATGCAGCCCTCCTCACAGCTGTTTGATATAATTCAGCTTTTTGTGCGCTCACATGACGGGGCAGAACCTGACACCATCCAAGTTTTAAATCCTTTTCTCTCAGGAAAGGGATTTTTCCCATGTCTTTCACGCATTTTTCCATCAAACCCAAATCTATTACGATTTGTTTTCTGTCTCACACAATATTTCTTATGGCACATTTGGATATAATTACCCTTGACGCTCAGTAGGCTGTCTATCATCTCTATAACTGTGTTAATATGTTGTTAGCCCATTCATGCACTGGACTTCTGTTTGTTTCTAGGGCCTCTGTATGTCATCGTGGAGTACGCTTCCAAAGGGAACCTGAGGGAGTACCTGCGTGCTCGCCGCCCCCCAGGAATGGAGTACTGCTATCACCCAGACCAGGTCCCCATCGAGAACATGTCCGTCAAAGACCTCATCTCCTGTGCCTACCAGGTGGCTCGTGGCATGGAGTACCTGTCCTCCAAGAAGGTCATTAAAACGCCACGTTAATGTTAAACGAACAGGAAGCACAAAACCTTCACCAGGCGGTTTCTGCACACTGAGCTTTGGTTTCTAGGGGTCATATAGAGTAGTGAATCTGTAGGTGCACAGTTGAGAATGAGCTGAAGCAGGAGGGCTAACCTTCTGTTTTGTGTCGCCTCGTGTAGTGTATCCATAGAGACCTGGCGGCCCGCAACGTCTTGGTCACAGAGGACAATGTGATGAAGATCGCTGACTTTGGCCTGGCCAGAGACATTCACCATATCGATTACTACAAAAAGACCACCAATGTGAGTACTCTGTAGGAAAAAAAACATTGCCATGTCACTTCATATCAAAAATGGCTTTCACAATTCTTGCATCCAATGTTTTTAGGTTCTAACTCCTGTCATTGAATCCTGCAGGGTCGTTTGCCGGTCAAGTGGATGGCGCCGGAAGCTCTGTTTGACCGGATTTACACACACCAGAGTGATGTGTGAGTTTGACTGACAGATGGACCCCTGCTATTCTTGCTAGAAGAAACGCCTTCGTCGCGTGATTACAGGGACTTCCCTGTGAATGTGGAGCAAATCAGTTTATTGCATAATTATTCAATGATGCTCTTTATGAGATCATTCTAAAATCCGGTCTTGTCCTACTACACCTTTCATGAATGCTGGCAAAATGTTTTATGTGATTAGATTGCACTGACTGTGTGTGTGTGTGTGTGTGTGTGTGTGTGCGTGGCGTGTGCGCCTCTGTGTGTGCGTGCCTGTTTGTGCGTGCCTGTGTGTGTGTGTGCGCCTGTGTGTATGGTTGTGTGCGTGTCTGTGTATGCTTGTGCGTGTGTGTGTGTGCGTGTGTGTGCATGCCTGTGTGTGTGTGCCTGTGTATGCTTGTGCGTGTGTGTGCCTATGTATGCTTGTGCGTGTGTGTGTGTGTGTGTGCGTGTGTGTGCCTGTGTGCTTGTGCGCGTGTGCGTGCCTGTGTGTGTGTGTGTGTGTGTGTGTGTGTGTAGCTGGTCGTTCGGGGTGCTGCTGTGGGAGATCTTCACCCTGGGGGGTTCTCCGTACCCCGGGGTCCCAGTAGAGGAGCTCTTCAAGCTGCTGAAGGAGGGCCACCGCATGGACAAGCCCACCACCTGCACCCATGAAGTGTAAGACTCCTCCGCACTTCATACTATCCGCCAACCACAAACACCATGGAAACTTCAGAAGTTATATCCAGTGAGATTAGTTCAAATCTAATATTTAAAGAATTTGTTTTTTAAATCTCAATGGTAAACTCCTCCACAGTTGTAGGGTCGTAAAGCAACAATGATGACCATGTTATTTAATCTATTATACAGAGTACCAGCCTACTAGATTAGATCAATGATGACCATGTTATTTACTCTATTATACAGAGTACCAGTCTACTAGATTAGATCAATGATGACCACGTTATGTAATCTATTATGCAGAGTACCAGTCTATTAGTGCGATTATTGAACAATCCCCTGTATCTCAAAAGTATGTTCCTGTCATACATTGAAGTGTATGTTATACATGTAATGTACAGTTGATTCATGTCATGTTATTGTTCTCCTCTCCAGGTACTTAATGATGAGGGATTGCTGGCACGCCGTGCCCTCTCACAGACCCACCTTTAAGCAGCTGGTCGAGGATCTGGACCGAACGCTGGCCATGTCCTCCAACCAGGTGAGACAGCCTCTTCACTTTCCTCAATACAGGCTGTGTTAACTGAACAGTACAGGCTGTGTTAACCAGACTATACAGGCTGTGTTAACCAGACAATACAGGCTGTGTTAACCAGACTATACAAGCTGTGTTAACCAGACTATACAGGCTGTGTTAACCAGACTATACAGGCTGTGTTAACCGGACAGTACAGGCTGTGTTAGCCAGACTATACAGGCTGTGTTAGCCAGACTATACAGGCTGTGTTAACCAGACTAAACAAGCTGTGTTAACCAGACAATACAGGCTGTTAACCAGACTATACAAGCTGTGTTAACCAGACTATACAGGCTGTGTTAACCAGACAGTACAGGTAAAAGTTGTGTTAACCAGACAGTACAGGCTGTGTTAACCAGACAACGCAGGCTAAGTAAACCATAAAATGGGCAATTGCAAATTCGAGAACAACAGCATTGTGTGTTTTAAGCTATTTAAGATACATTCACTGCATTCGTATATTACCATGTCGTTTGCGTCCATCATGTTTCTATATTTGATACTGGGGATATTATTATCGCTGTGTCTTACACGTTTTGCGTGGGATTGACTTTGTCTCCGCTTGGCGTGCCCAGGAGTACCTGGAGCTCTCCGTGCCTCTGGACCAGTATTCGCCCAGCTACCCGGACACACGGAGCTCCACCTGCTCCTCCGGCGAGGACTCCGTCTTCTCCCACGAAGCCGGAGCGGAGGAGCCCTGCCTTCCAAAGTTCCCTCCCCACTCCAACGGGGTGGCCCTTAAGAAGCGCTGATACCCCTCCTCACCCCCGCGCCCCCCGGCCGCCACTCCATACCTCAACATTCCTCCTCCCACCCCCCAAACCCCCCCTCTTATCTGCACCGCCGGGCTGGACTCTTCCTCCCCCCACTCCCTGAGATGAAGCCAAAACACTGGTGCTTGTATCAAAGCAGAGAGATAGGAAGGGGCTCGGCTTCTGTGAGAAATGACTGTTTGGCTTACGCCGGCTGGAGGTGGAAGCCGTTTCCCTGTCGTCTCCCGTGGGTGAGGGGGAAGTGGGTTTTGGGGCACGTTGTATTACAGAGAGTGGCTGTTTTGGTCACAGGGTCTGAGCGGGACGCGGGATCCAGTCTCCCTCCTCTCGTTTCTTTGGACATTCCACAGGAGAGACGGAAGAAAGAAAAAAAAAAAGACTGAACAGGAAGTTATTTTGAACTGGGCGGATATTGAGGTTGTGTCGTTTGTATTTTATCCGTCGTCTTATCAATAGTTAACAGAAGCATGTTGCTTTTTCAGACCAAATACAGAGAAAATACTATTACGAAGGGACATTTCATACCTTGTGTATGTTATTGCCCTGGTCAGTGGCATCATTCACACTACTATCATCTTGTAAATACAGTTAGAAATCTATAAATATGAATATATATTTACACTGTACTCTTATTTTTATTACCATATTTGATTTATTTTCTTTTTTGTACAATAATCCATTTTTGATTATATTCTATAGAGTCGATTGCTACATGAAATTATATGAACTGGATCTTTGGACAGATTTTGCTGTTTCACTTTTCTCTCACTGCTTTGATCCCCCATCGCCTATTACCCTGTTGCTTAATTATTAAACTTGTTTTAGCTTTTAGTGTTTTCAGGTACAAGTGTTTTTTGTTTTATCATGACACAATCTGCAAACTATACAATGTCAACTTGCGTATGTGGTTAGTGTCAATCAAAAGGCAGCCATTATTCCTCATTGAAATCCATGCTGTAGTTTTGTGTGTGTGTGTGTGTCTGTGTGTGTGTGTGTCTGAGAGGGAAAAATGTATGAATGTGTATGTCAACTTCAATGTCTCATTCATGATTGGTCGTTTGATTTTAAGTATGGTCACAGCTGTACAGATTGCTGGTTGTTAGCCATTCTTGTTAAAGAGAACCAGATTTATATGCTACAGTGAATGCCATGCACTTGGATTGTGCGGGCCGTGTAACACGCTGATCCTTTGTGTTAACAAACTGAACTCCTGTTAAAAGTCCTATCTGATAACTTATGATAAAGGTTTGCAGAGCACATATGTCATCGTAAAAGGATTACATGAAATAAAATGCTATCGAGGAAAAAAAAATAAAGTGTCAATAAAGCTTTCAGAGTGAAGGAACTTCATAAAACAGGTCTATAAATATCTAGCGTTTTTCTTGTTTGTGATGTAAATCATGTTTACAACGGCTAAACCGTCGCCACTTCAATCTCCCACCCATTTAACGCAGGTTACCGGGGGCGATTAAATATGTTAATGGGCTGCTGACATCAGATGAAATGTCCGCCAGCACAGAGTGCCCGCATGCTGCTGTAAACAGGTGATTTATAGCCCTGTGTCAATGGCTCTGACCTGTGCTGATGCCTCTCCTCTATCCATCAGGCCCTCGGCTTCTCCCTGAGCACACTTTGGGCCCGCTGCCATCGGTGGATGTATCCGGTTGATTGTGGTCTCCCATGCTGAAAGGCAGCTCTTTCCGTGACAAGTTTGTGGGCCCCTGTTTAAGAGCTGGAGCTTGCACTGCGAGAGGGGTCAATGGGAGCTGACCCCCTTTTGTGGCAACAATAGATCACCATTGAAGGAAAACGTAGACGTGAAGGAGAGGGAATCTGGAGCGTTTGATTTGTGTGTGTCTTTGCATAGGCCTTTCTTTATTACATGCTCTTTTGGCCTGTAGTAATGGGAAAACAAAATAAACTTTATTTTTGCTTGCCTAGCTTTCAAGGTCACCTCGACTGACCTTTGTCATTATCCTAGGGGAAGACGTACCAGGAAATGGCCTCAGATTTCAGATTCCCAAAATCCAAAGATGTCACCTCCTAAGTCGCTGTTTTTGGGAGAAATTGCAGTGATCCCTGGAACCGTGCACCAATAAAAAGTGCCGTCTGTGTGCTGTGGCTGAGGTGACGATGGAGGGCTTTGTGGAGGAGGAGAAGGCACCTCCCCGGTAGTGACTTTACAGCCGGCTAATGGTGCAGAGAGAAGCAATCAACTGCATGGCTTTATCACTTTAGACAGCTGGACCAAGAAAGGGTTCCATGGACCTAAAGTTTATCATTGAGGGGTTTGTGTATTGTGGCAGCTTGAGGTCTGAGGTGCACAGGGTTGGAATTAAGCACCTCTGGATAGGCAGATTGCCGGTGTAACCAAATTATTTTTTAAGGTTTAGGGACAGGAAATATGGGAGAAATATTAAATGAAGTTCTTCCCAAGTCGGGGTTAAAGCATTTCCTGGGGCCCGGGCCTTCCCAGGTAAATTCCTTGAAGTATTTAAGGAACGTTTACAATCAATTTACAACTGTTGTCGTATTTTGTTGTCGGGACAAGAATTTAAAAAAGTCCAGCTACCTGTGGGTTAACAGTGTCCCAGCCCGCTGCAGAATGAATCGCTGTTAACCTTCTTGTTGACTTAAGTAGCTGTGATTTATATCCAGTCCGGGGGGGCTTCTGGTCTGCCATGTCTTCAGCGAGGCAGTACCCCATCCCCCTTCAGTATGGCGTCGGATACTTCAGCCATCAGGATTGACAGGTGACCTGCCCTTCACCTTGCAGCCTCCACATGGAGGTGGTGACGCGTTGTCCGTCAAGGAACATTACTCAAGCTGTGGGGGGGTTTGGGTTTGAATGCTGCTGTTTGTGTTCATATGTGAGCGTGGATATTAGTCGTGGGAGGTAGATATGGATACAGTTGGTAAGTGGTTTGCATGTGTGTGTGTGTGTGTGTGTGTGTGAGAATGGAGCATTTATTATTCGGGGTGGTATGTGTTTTTATTTTTATTTTATGTACTGTGTGTGTGTGTGCGCGCGCATTGGGGCTATATGGTAATGAACTGTGTGTTATATGTGTGTATGGGCTGTAAATGGTATAGGATAGTAAGTATTAGTATGTATATTTATGTATGCAGGGGGAGGTTGTATCTATATGTGTCAAGGGGGTTTGTGTGTGTGTGTGTGTGTGTGTGTGTGTGTGTGTGTGTGTGGGTGTGAAGGGGGTATAAGGTTAAGGGTTGTATGGTGATGCCACTTGCTTATTAAAGCCTTCGTTGGAGAATGGAGACCGCTGGTGACATCAGCCTGTTGTTGTGCGCCTCTGTCTGTCACCTCGCTATTGAGCCGATTATTTATGGGAAACCAGGAGGAGAATGGAGTGTCTCTCTCTCTCTCTCTCTCTCTCTCTCTCTCTGTCTCTCTCTCTCTCTCTCTCTCTGTGTCACTGCTAGTGGGGGGACAAAAGCCAGCAGGACAATAGTGTTGGACTCATGAATATCAATCTGGCCAGCTTCCATCTGCTGGGCACAGTGGAGTGGGAGTAGTCAGGGGCCGCTCCCCCCGTCCTGGCCTGGGGAGGAGAGGGAGAGAGGTAGAGGGAGAAAGCAGCTCTGCATGCTAAGACATTTATATTGTGGAAGCAGGTGAGCATGCTGTGCTCCTTCACCGTCCCAGACGGACACTGTCCAAGACTCTTTATTAGAAGCCTCTGTTTTATTTAAAACAGGAGATGTTTCAGTGTAAGAACTCTGGTGCTGGTCCTGGAACAGAGTATCCCGTGAACAGCGTTAAAACATTTGTTTGACTAAGATTGCATAGAGAGATCCAGATCAGTTTTTTCTCCTAAGGTGCACAGCCTTCTTTGTTCCTGTGAGGTTTAGGGCATGAAGGGGAATCAGTGAGCCCCCACTTATATTCCACTATGGTCTCGACATTTCTGAACACAAAACTCTTCCGTCAGACCAAAGACTTTGGCCATTTTAAATGTTTTTTCGTTTTTATTTTTTAACCCTCTTTATTGACAGTTAAATTAATTCAAGAATGTTTTGCCTGTAAATATTTCTACGAGAGTACGAACGAAATGCCAGCACAGCAATTAGAGAATCTGATGGATGAAATATATTTGCAAGAGTAACTTGGTAACATTTAATATATGAAATCGCATATGACACACAAGAAGTATTTGTTAAGTTGACAACACAGGAACACTATACAGGAATAAAATTCCCCCAATGGGCAATATGAGTATTTGTTTTGGAAGTATATTACCACAGTTCAAACACGAGCAGCAACAAGCTACTCTTGTGTCCAGAACATCCAGGAAGCTCCTGAGGTAGAGGACTTGACAGACGTTTCGGTGTGACGAGGGCCCCTGCTCTTTGGTTGTTGACGTGTCTGCCTGGGTGGACGGCGCGGGGGCCCTCTGTCCCCTTGTCTGTTGGCTGGGTGGGACTGTGACGTGTCTGCCTGGGTGGACGGCGCGGGGGCCCTCTGTCCGCTTGTCTGTTGGCTGGGTGGGACTGTGACGGGTCCCCCGACACCGTGGCTGCTCACCAGGGAGAAACGTGACAGATGGGGTGAGCCCGGGGCACGGCCCCGTCACTCAACACACGTCTTACTATTGTCCTTTAGTCCCCACTTCCTTCCTCTTCCTCCTCCTCCTCCTCCTCCTCCTCCTCTGCCTTCTTAGCATGCCAGCCATAACTCTGGGTGGATTTGGTGTACAGAGGAATTCAAGTGATGCTATTCCTGAATGTCATAGAAATAGGGCCAAGTCATGCCAACAGAGCAATAGTTTCTGTCTGAATGGGTCTTTGCATAAATCACGTTTCAAGTTACGCATACAAACACTGCCTTGGGGTGAAATGCTAGATGAAAAATAGCTAAATCAAAACCACAATAAAAAAAAAAATTATCATTGCAAATATCTGTATGTAAATAAGAACATTCATGGAACAATATTAGGAGCACGCAACTGTTCTTAGTTATGAAGTCTAGTCCAGCGGCTGTGCTCGAGTATTTGAAATCGTGAAACTTTGATAAGACCCCGTCTACTGTAAACCAGGTGTGGTGTAGTCCACAGCCACACACACATACTAAAGACACCCGCGGGCCCGTTGCCCCGCCTCTTTCCCACCGGATCGACTTTCTCCCGCGGAGGAACGAGACCAGGCCGCTGGTCCGGACACCTCCTTCGGGCTGAGACACCCAATCCGGGGCCTGTAAGGGCCCTTCCCTTTATCAAAGCAGGATGGGTCTGGTGGACGGCTGGCCAACGGCTCTTTCTCCAGCCTCGGTCCCTACAGGCGGGAGGATACCTCCACACGCACATTCCTCCAGAACACATCCCCGTCCCCAGAGCCCTATCGGGTATCGGTCGTCTTTTATGGGCGGCTGGTCTCAGGGGAGAAGAGAAAGGGAGAGAATGAGGGGACGTGTTCTGTAGCTAAATCGAGCCATGAGTGGAGATCTCTATTGTGCAGGTTTAGGACTCGGTGCTGGGTGGAGACAGTGGCTGGAGGACAGCTCTGCTCCTCCGCCTGATCACTTTAGAGTCTCACAATGCTGACGGAGGGAAAAGGATGATGTCTCAGTGTGATTTGATAGAGGAAGAGGAGGAGGAGGAGGTTGATATGTCTAACAGCAGGGACGGTTCCCAATGTAGCCAGCGGGAGTTCTGTTTTTCGGTGACAGCCATCTGCTTTCACCATAACGTTTATATACGATGATGACATGCGTCATTGATCCCGCCACATATCGGGGTGAACGGTTTCTCACGACCTAGCCCCCCCCCCCCCCGACGTGGCTCTTCAGTACCCCATCCTCCCCCACGGAGCCGTTCTCACCCCCAGTCACTTCCCGGCTCCGTGTGAGTGTTCTCCCCCACTTTAAAAAGATCTGTCCCCGTGAGTGACGTGGGGCCATGAATCACAGGCGCTGGCTCGTCGTGCCCAGAAACTCTAATCATATCACTCGCCCCACAGCCGTAAGTCTTCCCTCTCACAGTGATTGAATTGGGTGTCGGGGAGGAGATTGCCTGACTTACCTTCTCCACTATATGGCTCAGCCTCAGCCATGAGACCAAGGCTACATGAAGACATCTATAGTTATGGTGGTGGTGGGGGGTCAGTTTTTATTAAATTTTTTATCAGTGTGAGGTAGTTTTGGATACTGCTTGTTTCTTTCTGTGTGTTTTGTGGGTCCTCCACATCAGATTGGATTGTGTTCTTGTTGTTGTCTGAATGTAGAGGAGCAGTTGAGCAGTCTACCTGTATTCTGTTCGGTGTTGGGAATCTGTGCATAGCCCACAGGTGCTGCTGCTCCGTCCAGCTAGGGCTCTTCCTGCTCCTCTTAACCGTCTAAATGTCTCATATGAAATAACGGTGGGCTTTATGGGGGTGTTTGTGACACGCTGAGCGCTCGTTAAAGGAAGACTCATCACACCTGCACACCTGGGGGGGGGGGGGGGGGGGGGGGGGGGGGGGGGGGGGGGGGGGGGGGGGGGGGGGGGGGGGGGGGGGGGGGGGGGGGGG
>JAVQIZ010080279.1:0-45526 GCA_036023535.2 Galaxias brevipinnis
CCCCCCCCCCCCCCCCCCCCCCCCCCCCCCCCCCCCGCCCCCCCCCCCCCCCCCCCCCCCCCCACTCAGGCTATCCAACTTTTACTCAATCACAATTAAATCATCCCCTAATCGCCTCATAGACTAGCTGATATGCAGTAAAGTTGCATTATAAACCTGCTGTTGTGTGTGTCTCTCTGCAAAATACTAACCAGATGGATTCCATTTGTTCATATTAACAGTACCTTTTATGTGTTGCAGTACCATACAAATAGAAACACTAACAGTGGTTTGAAATCCTTTGAAAGTCTAAATGATCCAGCAGAGAAAAAGCACAGCAAGCAAGCCCTTTTGTCCTCCTCGCGCATACACAGCCACAAAGCAGTGATGCATTAGCGTGCACACCAAAAAATAAAAGTCAAATCAACAACGTGATTAAAATGACTGTTGATCAATACGTCTTCTCTTAATGTGAAGCCGGCAATAGTCTTTAATGTGTCCGTCTGTACATTTTCAAAATGGAATGAAATAGGCCATTTGGGGCATGGCAGAATTTCACTATCTGAGGCTGCACGCAGCCTGCGTATGCAGCACCCGTTGCACCAGCCGCTTGAAACTTAATTTACACAGAATAACGATAATACAAAAAGAGGTGTGCAGTGATGCGGAAACCGATTACGGCTGGGGGTGCCGTATCCATGTTGCGCATAAAGTTAACGACCTGGACTGATGCAGCAGAGCATGAAGTATGAATGTACTGTGATCTGTCATAGGCAACACGTTTCAAGCCCAGCCCATTTTCTGCATTGCAGTGAGATGTTGGGAAGGTGGCGCCAAAAAAACAACAACATAGCGTACACTTTCTACAACCGACATTCCATTGTCTCCGTTCTGCGCATACTACTCACATAAATAGCACTGCTAACAAAAAGACTTATAAAAATAAATAACAATCGTGATATTCTCAAAATAAATGAAGTGAACGCAGTCAATTAGGTAGGCTGCCTGTTTGGAGAAAAAGCTGAAGATAGAGGAAAATGTAGTAGAGGTGAACGACGCAACTAGCAAAAGAATGCTGTTTTTATATATGAAACAAAAAGAAGAAAAAACAGGAATGCAAACTGTAGAGGGTGAGAGGGGGGTTAACATAACAACATAAATATACGCGTCACCCCTCATCAAAAACATCTATTGAGATAAAATATTCCTGTTGACCGCCGTAAACGAACGCAGACCCGTATCCGTTCATTTGTTCACCTGTAAGACTAGGATGAGTCCTGAACAGAGGTCCAGGAAAGCCTGTCAGTCTTCTTTGATCATTAACATTCCCCTGGCATTTCACCGGGCAGTCACATTTCTATGCAAATGAATAGCTGATGACAGTCGAATTACGACATATGTACTGCGGCCGAACCTCCGAATGCAACCAATTTACAGGTAGCTTCTCCTTTGACAGAATGCAGGCTTGATTAATATATAATTCAAGTGGGCAGAGCCGGACTGCAGGCAGCCTTCAGCCGCCCACCTGGGAAGGGCATTAGCATCTTTTGATATCTCTTCCCAATCCCATATTTCATCCCTCATTCATTTTGTCAACCCCTCCTCCACCGCGGCAGCCCTCCCATGTCTATTAGTCTGCTCTTTTACCGTGGAGGTAATGAAAGTTGCGCGACTCTCGGCGGCATCGAGAGCCGAGGGCTGTGCAGCCGGATGGAGTGGGAGGGTGGGCTGATGCACAAACACTCGTGCGGCTCCGTCTCTCTCTTCTCTGACGGAGACAAAGGCGGATTTAATGACCTGCACCACCGCTGAGCGCCGAAGAGCTGCCCCCCCCTGCCAGACAAGGGGCTCTTTCAGGGTAATATCCCGAGCCTCGCAGACGGAAACAAGGATCTCTCTTGTGTTTCAAAAAGGCACTCCAGAACCAGACGCGGGGAGGCTGGCTGGCCGTACAGTGAGCACGGGGAACAGCTCTGCTCAGTACTGCCCTCCGACCCCGCGCTGTTCTGTGTGCGACCTGTCGCGAGGGGTTAAAGGGCACCATGCCGGCGCGGGCACAGAGGTCACCTGGCTGTCTAATGGGCCGCGGCTGCATGTCCGCCGAGGCCAGCTGCTATTGATCCGCTGGCCGTCGCCAGGGCCTCTCTCACACAGATTCCCATTCACCAACAAAAGAGTGGCTTTCTAGTGGTTACAGACTGTTGTTCATCTACACAAAGAGAAATATAGGATTTCTAGGTGAGAAATGTCTTACTGACTGAATATAATCTCCCCACATAGGCATCTACTAATAGCCTCCTTTGTTGTTGGCTAAGATTGTCAGTGATAATCTATAAAACTGAAAATGCAAAGCCGTTCCAATTAATAACAGAGATAATTAAATGAAAAATAACCGTTTGGGAGCAGTGACAGGGAATTAGCAAACAATCCATCAAAAGGTGAATTAAAGTGCATTAATGGAATAAAAACAAGTGCTATTGCATGTACATATTTGTAAACTACGTAATTATCAGGGTTGAAACTGCAATAAAAAGAAAACACATTTTCTTGCTGTATCCAATTAGGCCCTATGGCATACAACATTAGAATCTTATGTAACACAAACAAGAGGAGCTGATTAAGTAGGCACACGTAAAGTCTATGTTTCATTAGGTCACAAAGAGCAACTTTATGAGAATGAACTGTACTAAAAGTAATATAAGGTAATTACAATTACCCGAGCGGGTCGTGTTTCCCGGGATACAGTTTGACTCACCCCTCTCCTCCGACTTTGGTGATCTTGAGACGGAAGTCCACGGAGTTGAGACTAGGGGGCTTCCACTTGAGGATTTCATCACACCTCCCAGCTTTATATTTCTGCAGGGACAGAGACACACGGACGACGACAAACTCAAAAACACATTGGGATATATCGATTTGATGCTGTAGTGTCATCAATCAGACTTGTCCTTAAAATTGAAATAAATCAGGGTTTGGGGTTTATAGCGTTGAAATTAATAAAGAATGGAATTTCCTGAAAGCCAATAAATTGTTTTAACTATACTTATATAAAATGATCCTTATAAAAATTGTAAAACGGAGTTTCACTGAAGCAACAGTGAAAACAGAATTCCATGACAGTGAAGAGTAACTACTAACAGGGAACCAACAATCCTATCATAAGATTTTTTTGGAACTAACAATCCAATCATAAGATTTTTTCAATGACATGATAAGTGTGCAATAATTGTTGCTGATTATCATCACACCCACTTAATGTGTGCATCTTAATATTTAGTCCTCGTGCATTTTTCAACACACAGCACTGATGTTCCAAAGACATGGTTCTTGTTCTTTGCATGCCTTTTAACACCACTAAAAGCTCAAATCTGTTATCATGTAATATGCATGCACATGTGACAATCAGAAAAAGACTGAACCGCTATGTTGGAACGGCACTGGCAATGGAAAGGCAAAGGATGAAGAGGGGGCGGCAAGAATAAACGAGCCAATGGTACCACTGCCAGGTTGCCCAGTAACAGAAGTCTGCCCCCGGGGGCCGTGTGGGAACCAGTGGGAATCCTCTGGAGGACCTCCGTGATGAGCTACACAGCATGAACAAACATTGGCTTCCTACTGCCATCTTTCTCTCTTAACCCCAGTCGCTGGCAGGGCCAGCATAAATTCTTGATAAAATGCTAAACCTGGGTCAAGAAAAAAATACAAGAATATAGGAGTAGTGATAACGGAGAAAATCCCCACAGGCTTTACTTTCCTGCCTACCCATACATTTTGATTTACATTGCTCTAATTCATAGTAGAATATAGGCTTAGTGCACACCACACACAAGTCAAAAGCAATCATTACAAAGTTTAGACTTGCAGTGCAATCTTTTGTAAATCCGATCTAACTGTCGACCTTTGTCAAATTCCTGTTTATATGCGGCGGCACCCTCGGGTCTAACCTGGAGCAGCGCCCTCACACCCGACCTGCTGCGGCACACCTGTGGCCTGATTTCCTGAGTTTGAGGGCTGCCTCGTCCGTAGACTTTGGCCAAATTAGATCCCCATGTATGACCCCCGTGTCGGAGGGTCTTTCTCCGGGGGCCTGCCTCATCTATTCAGGGTCGTGGCCACTTTGATTAGCTGCCTGGGACAAACCATGTGGTGGTAGTCTATTGTCTCCAGCAGAGGACTGGGCCACCTCTAGGAAGGCAGCCATCAACTTGAAATCTCTCTAATTAGATGGAAGTTGTCTGACCTCTAGATAGCAACGCAGGCTCAGTAAAAGCCACTGTAAAGAAACAAGGACTTTTTTAGGAGGTATGTGGAAGTTACATTTGTGAACCCACCGAAACCCAGCTAACTAACTTTGAATTTGTGCCACTTAAACAAATTTGTCCAAACAATGTTCCAGAACTATTGAAGTATATTTGAGTTGTTACGGAAAATATTTTGTTTTCTTATAGTTATTTCAAGAATAAACTAACAAAATGTGCAAATATTTGGTGTGCAAAATACAAATGCTCTATGTCTTTTACACGTTCCCATTTTCATCTTGCAAACTACGCGTGGACATATTTTTAAGTTACTATTCAATGTAGGCCTATACTGAACATAACCACAGATAATATGTTAGTACCACATTTCCTTCTCAAAAAAAGCTGTAAATCACAATGGGATTAACCCAAAAAAAAATAAAGATCATGCTCATTTTAGTCTCATCTCCTAGTATTGTGGAAAATGCTAACATTGAACTTGTTAGGCTCTTATTTTGGGCATACATCCAAAGATCATAATAAAAACTCCTGTTATGGTGGCAAGCAGTGCATAGACGTCACAATTTCCTTACACAAGGATATATTTTAAAAGAATGCCCATCTTTTAACGCATCCATTTACATAATGTGTGTTTCTTATAGACTTGGCTGGGGGTTAAAGGTTAAATGGGAACACACCTTTCAAAGCTTCAAAAAGAATTGAACAAAGTGAAGGCTCACAAATTCCAAAGAACGTAGCCAGCAGATCGGAGAAATGTTTTATCTTTTTCAAAAACCAGCGCAGTCAAGTGAATGGCTTGACTTCTTCATTGTACCAAGAAGGAGAGAGTACAGTGTGTCCTCCAGTGTCCCTGATGTAGCTCAGCATGTAGGAGGAGGCCTTCACAGGCGTTTGAAACCAATGTGCTTTGCCACAATTGCTATTCAGCCAAGGAAGCCAGAGAGCAGGAACGCAGGGCACAGTTAAAGAGTACGAAAATTCCACGCTGAAAACATCTTTTCAATAAAAGCGTGGGTGTCGAGACAGAATGTTCTTCTGTAACCACGGTTGTGCTATACTCTGGATAAACATGGTTACGCGACTAAAACCAAATCATTTTTAAGGCAGAATACTGAATACAGTAGGATCCCTGAACAAATCAAACCAATCCACAGAGACAAATAAAAAAAGCACACAATGCAACTATAGCAACGGACTGGCACAGCCAATCAAAGCCAAACCGCTCCTGGGTGACCTTCTAGATGATTCTCAGATGAAGAGAGTCACATCACTTTTATTTTCCATGCATGTAAACAACTGAGGGCACTAAGGAAACAAAAATTAAGTTACACTTATTCCACTGCCAATCAGACCTTGAGTTGTTCCCAGAGACGTGTCTCTACCTATCGACGACTCTCCCCCAGGAATTCAGTTGCCGTCTAAGCTAAGGGAGCAGCTAAAGTCAGTGCAACAGAAAGGAAGGCGACTCGAGCTGAGCGCATGCTCAGGCCCATCCTGGCCAGTCCTTTGTGCCATCTGGACCTCAGAGGAGGACTGGCATCCGCGAGCCTTCCGTACTGCTGTCCGCCTGCTGGGATTTAAAGATCAGCATCCTCAGCGCCAGGATGACACCACAGGGACGTCCACAGACGTCTTCCATGAAGCATGTGGCACGGAATGGGTTCTCCCGGTGGAGGGATCACGGGCGGGAGGGAGGGCGTGCCAACTGCTGCACACTAGCAGGCAAAGTTACCGGGATCCTGCACCATGTAGAATAGAGACCACCGATCCGTGCTCAAAAGAAGAGAGTAGCTTGGGTTGTCGATGGCCTCCAGTGCACTGCCTCTTGTGTATAGTTGGAAGAAAGGGTGGCCTAGGCCATGCTTTGAGATTGATAGTGGTTTTTCTCTCAGTGCAGAAATCTAATTTGAATAACGGCTTTCAGTGTGTCAACTCACGGGTATTATAGACAAAAGACTAGACCCCTCCCCTGAATCTCATCCCCTGAGACAACCCTGCTTGGGCTTATACTGGCCCACTGCTTTAAGACAAAGTGAAAGTCTGTCTGCAGCTTCTGTGAGTGAGTATGCAAACAGGCCTCGAGACAAAAGATGTGGTGAGGAACGAGCACGGCAATAGAGGGGAAGATAAGTAATAAATCAAAGAAAGCCAGCAGAGCCTTGCAGAAAATATCCTAGTGCACACACAGGAAAGAGGACATGTGATTTCTGAACCACAGAATCGCAGGTAGAATGAAAACAACCCACATCTTTTAATGACATCAATTACCTTTGACCATTTGCCTTGCAATTAGACTAATAGCTAATATCCCTCTGGCCCCAAATAGCTTCATAAAGACAAAATAGGGGAAAAAGGGTTGATTAAAATAATTCAGCAGAATTTTCTCCACAACACAGAACAAAAAATTCATAAAAGTCATGTTATTTCACGCTTGTAAAAGAAACTAAACGTGGTTCCTGGCGGCTTTTTTAGAAACATAAAGATCAAAGACACAAAGAGATTAAAGTATTTTCCAAAGCACTATCATTCTATCTGTGGCAATAGAATGCTCCTCAGTGTACTAATGCTCAAAGGTGAGTTTTTCCCTACACAAACAAACATATCTAGAGGATACAAAGCAAAAAAAATAAAAACACTTGAGTTTAACCACGCCACCACTTTAAAATGAGTAAACCTATTATGGAGGACAAATTTGTAACAGTGTTAAGTCGGAATAAAATAATATTGCAACTAAGAGGAGCATCTACTGGCTACACATAACCTTGGAAGATGTTGGATCAAGGTATGGATTCAGGCTAACAATTGTCATTCTGTGCTGGTAGAGCTTCTGGTGTTGATGCAAATGAAATAGATAAAACTTAGGAATTATACAAACACAAAAAGACATTTCTTCTTTTTTGTCTCGTTTTAGAATACCCCATGGCTGAAGTTGTGCAAGACAGCATTTAATTCCCACAAGGAGAGTGTTTTTACATGGACCACTAAGTACTACATCAAGCCTTTACTCAACAGAGACAGGCAGCTAGCTCAGAGATTTCACACACAACTAAACACACATTCGCCACACTTCAACCATTCACACACATTGCTAATGGTTGGTTTGTCAGATCAGGAAAGAGTGTAAAAGTAAGAGGTAGCAAGTTGAATTTAAAGGAAAACGACCGATTTAATGCAAGAGTGATTTAGTTAGCGACATCCCTAACGGCTGAAAATATTGCACTGCAAAATGGAAAGGCTATCCTGCGCTCAAAACATACGTGTCACAGTAAAGGACAGGTCTAAAAATATAAATCACACATGGCTCTCTCCCATGAGACACCTGGTGTTGCTGGTGTTATGTAGGGGGTGTCATCTCAATTCCGCTGGCATCTAAAACCGACGTGTCACGGTAGACGTGTGATGTGCTACACCGGCTCAGCGGCCAGCCAGCCTGTGAGCCGGCTGAGAGTAAACCCAGATAACGGGACTCCAGTGGCCAATGGCAGGCGGGGGGAGCGCGGGGACAAATACCTCCTGGTGAAAATGATAAGGGATCAGTGTCTCCGCTTGGTCAGGGAAGTGAGGAGACTACTGATGGGAAAGGAGTGATAAACCTCATTGGAGACCGCTGGGCATAGACAGGTCGTGTGATAGGAGTTCACCCACTGGACAACTGGGATCACACACTGATCCGCCCTAAAAAAACTAGAAGAAATAGGGAGGTCATAAACAAATATAATTGCCTCTATATTGTAGTAATACTTTGAAAGAAGTTTGATAAAAATAGAATAAAGAGGGTTATGTTGTGCTGCCTGGTACTAAGGTGAGAAAGCTGTGAAGAGTTGCATAGTCCCTTGTTGAGAGCTGATGGATGGAACAAGTCTCACCCTACTCCTGTTATAGAATGGCTCTCACCACGTCAGTGCAATTAGAGTTCCTATTCACATCTGATAAAAACAATCTTGTTAAATGTTTTAGGTAGGGCTGCCGCGATTAGTTGATATGATCGATGACGTCGACGCTGAAACTGTGTTGACATCAGTATTTTAAACCGAAGCATAGTTTTTTTTCTTTCTTTTTTTTGGAATGCACCTGTGATTTAAAAAACGCTAAATTTCCTTATAACAAATGCGATTCTTCAAAATCACCACGTAATTTCTGCGTGCATGACGTCAGCCGTTTTTAGTTCCAGTCATTGGTCAGCTCCAGTCAGTCTTACAGTTTTACTAAGTCATGGTGGCTGTGGCAGTGAGTCTGACTCCAGTCAATATTATCTTCGACAGCGGTTCAGTTCGGTGTAAAAGTTTCCAAAGACCCAAGGCTTCGAAAGTAAGAAAGTACTTCAAAGTAGTGGTGGCCTAGTGGGTAGAACTGAACACCACCACTAGAGAGCCCTTAAGCAAGGCACTTAACCCTAAGTTGCTCCAGTGGGACTGCCCCTGTAATCTCCTGTAAAAAATTGTTTTGGATAAAGGCGTCTGCTAAATGAACGTGATATAATGTAAAACATTAAGGTGCAAAGTTTCGATGCCATACCACAGCAGAACTAGATCTATGCATGATCAAGCACGAGAAAACACACAGGCGCTTTTCTGGATAATGGATTTCCAGAAAAGTGTTGTCTATTCATGGCATGATGTTTATTAAATTGATGTTATTAGGGAGAGCTTATTTTTTTTATATTGTGTAACTGCTAAACTCACACATAATGTAAGTCAGTGTGATCTGCAGTGATATTGTAACCTTAGAACGTCCATTGAATAAGTGTTTGATTTAACGTTTAGGCTAGAATCTGGGCTTATTCTACGTTGATTGAAGGTTTCTGAACGTGATTGCGAGATGGGCTGGGACATGTATCTTATCTAGTTATTTTTTTCTGCCATTATTTTAAGCACATTTCTTATTCTTTGTGTAGGGAATGTCATAAATTCAAAAGATAATGTTTGAAACATTTTATAAATATAAAAGTGTGAATTTTACCATGTCTTCATTATTACATTATGATGTATTTGTCTATTCCCCTCTTTCTCTCTGAAAAAATTAATCGCTTAGATTAATAGATTAATTGATAAAATAGTCGATAGATTACTCGAAATACTCGTTAGTGGCAGCCCTAGTTTTAGGTGACCTTATAATTAGCGACGCACAGCAATCTGTTAAAACCCATGAAAATGTTTCCGATAAGACAGGGCATGAGAACTTCTTTCCTCCGTGCAACTCTAATGGGGCACACAGAGAAGTGTGCACACTCAGTGTTACAAAATCCAGAGTGAATCCAATCCTTCAGTTAGGATCCAAAGTCATGGACATGCTCTGTGGCTGTGGTTCCATGTCAAAACTGACTAGACTTTTGATTGAGTTGTGTCACAGGGATTCCTGTATCCAGCACTCAATTTCTAGTGTTCAAAGTTTCAGTTGTATCTGAAGCAAAAGGCCATATAAGATGACTGACTTCAATGTTGTTCTGGAAAAGTGTGTCGTTTCACTATCACTTTAATTATGAGCTCGTGTAGAGCAAAATATGCACTCCATTTGAAAGGTTATTGATATTTGTGTATTGTACAGGATTATAATCTCATCTCAGCCTATGTCTTTATACCATAATGAAATATGTTCATGCAAATTGTTCAGTAAATATTGCTACTATGGAAGAGAAAATAAAAAACAAAGTAAGATTATGGAGCAGGAAAGATATGGCTGCAAAATGTTGCCTGGTTATGGAGCAACAGGAAATGAATGCTGTGATATTGATAACATAAATGACACATCAATTAGATACAATGAGACAAACATCTGTTTAGAGGGCTGGAGACACTGTCTGTCTTCGGATGAAGTAAGGCAGGAGTCATGCAAATGTGTGTCTCTAACTAATTTAATTATCAGCCCCCTTGGGGCCTGCCGCTAACTGATAGCGACTGAGCGTTTCATAGCCACTGTCATAATTATTTCTGAAATCACCAAGCAGCCTAGATAAACAAAAAAAGCAGACAGACGGGACACATCTCAGTTGTTTTGGAGGAGCGACTCCGAACCCCAGCAGTCTTGGAGACAAATGGACCGATGACAAATCCTCTAACGAAATGTTAAACGTGTGGAATTAAATGCTAAAGCTAGTGCAAGGCAATTTGTGTAGAATACTGACCTCCCTTTGCAAAGACAGTCTCTTGCGTTTTTTAACCTTATACTACAGCACAGTTTGGTTTCATTTCTTTTTTGGACAATTCATTCTTGTATTATTTTCAAACCATGATGATATTAATCAGACACGGTTTTTTTGGTGTGATATTCTTCATCCGGGCTTTAGATATTTCTGTGTCAATCAATGCTTTTGCAGCTACACCATTAGTTTTTAGCCAGACCATAGATATGAAATCAATATGAACCGACAGTTGTAGAGACAAAACCAATCATTGGTAAATGGAATCTAGAGAGGACTTGAAATTTTACTTGTAACAAAACCAATTGGTTTTTGAAATTGAGATCAAATTGAAAATAGGAGAAATTGACCACTGACATGAAACAAGATTTTGGAGTAGTAAAAACTCAAACAACTTGCAGAAACAGACAGTTGGGACTTGGGAGCATAATTGCTAACTCAGCCTCTCGTAAACTCATCGTAGGTGCTTAACTGATTACAGGTGGTCTTTTACGAACAGCAGCAATATTGTTCACAAGCTTTATCGATATGAAGGCAAAACAGGTACTTGTACTTTTAGTAATACAAATGTTTACCCTATTTTCACCAACCTCTCAAATAACACTTTGTATATCATGCCACATAATGTATAAACAGTGTATGGTATTTTTGAAAATGCTTGGCGAGTAATCTTTACTGTTGATACGACGACTGTTCCTTAAGGCAGCTGCTCAAACACTTTCAAACACTCAGCATTTACTTTGCCTCACAGAGGCTCAACCTGTGTGTGCACGAGTGACCCTCACCTGACACTGATGACCAAGATCGTCGCACACAAAGAGTGCACCCCCCTATCTTTGTACTGACGTCAAGTAGCGTCAGACAAATGAAAATCTCAGGATGTGACAAGGATATTGACCTTGATAGAGTTGCACACGTTGCACACTCATACCAAGATCATGAAACCAATTGTTTCCAGGTCATTGCCTAGGTGTGAAAAGGTATGAAGATGGAGGCTTACCCCGCAAGGCTGGAAGATAAGCCCGTCTACTTCGTGGCTGACCTGGGAGGTGAAGCTGCCTTCCAGTAGCTGAAAAACACAACAGGAGAAACACATCAGCAAACAATAGAAATAAGAAAAAGGACAACGTAAACCTGGAATTTACATCCGAACCGTCACCAAGAACACAGTTGCATAGTATGCCTGAGGAAATTTATTGAGAAAGTTTGGTCAAAACCTGCAGCGATTAAAGCTCATACGTTTCTGCAATATAAATTGAAGTCATAAACCAGGACCCGGCATCCATGCCTATCACCTCAGGATGAAGACGAAAATAGCACATGAGTCATAAAGCTAGAGATGGCAAGAAAATACACATCTCTTGTCTTCTCCATTACCAACGACCACAAGCCAGATGTTGCCGGGAAGAAAATCTGTCGAGCCATATTGGCTGAGCAGTCCTCTAGAGACTCAAGGCTGAGCTACTGTACACTAAAACCCCCTTTACACCCCGATGGAGCACATTATCATCTGGCTAATAGCTGAAGTCAGAGAGAATACACAACAACAACAGAACATAGAAAATGGTTATGGACTAAGAAATTCAATAGTTTCAGTCTTGAGATTACATTCACAAAAAAAATAAAAAACTATAATCAAGATTTTGAAAGATGAAAATGTAGCCCATGCAAGAGAAAAAAACCCGAATTGACAAAAGGGTCATGTTCGACTACTGTGGCTGCAATAGCAAACAGTCTCCGGCCTTTGTGTACCGAGACAAAGAGCAGACACTGAGGTGCAGTAATGATCAGACACTTATCCAAGTCTCAGAAGAGAACTTACAGAAAAAACAAAAATGCATGAGACTAGATAAAACTAGGAATCCAATAAAGTACAAAGTGTACGATCTCATGCACATTTTTTACTTTTTTTTTTTTACCGGCACCGTTCCTCTCAACAATACATAAAGCCTTCTGCCTTTTAATACGTCCATATTTTATGTAAACAAGCAGAATTATGGGCTCTTATTTTTATCTTGTACACACCATTAATTCAGCCTGGGTAGCAAATAAAAGATTTTTTTCTCATTGCGTTTCCCCAAAGCCTAATGTGTGAGCAGAGGCCCCAAAGCATCATGTTACATGCAGGCTGACAGTGGGAGCAATGGTCCCGAGGATCTGAGGTAAAGTAACCATGGCGCCGATGGAAAACTGTATGCTATGTGTTTGGACAAGGTGTTTATAAACAATACTATCTCTTAATTTAATTTATCAGCGTGAATCCTTAAAACATACAAAAAAACATAATAATATTATAATAACAAACATGAAGGACACTATAATAACTCATTACAGATGACAGAACAGGTGGTGGCTGCAGAACTGTTTGGAAATGTCCCATTCCACTGGCCACTTGGGCCAGGGTGACTCAATGCTTGATCAGTCATGGAATTCATGTAAAGTATGTACGATACAGTATCGTTTAATCCAAGAAAATAAGAAAAGGATAATGAAAATAATCAAATGATCTTTGTCCTTATGTCTAGAGTTTTTGAATGATTGAAAGTAAATAATACAGAGCTACCTCTAGTACACAGCTAGCAAAGGCCAAAGTGCTCTTGCCTTGCTGGCTAAATAGGTTTACTGGCAGGAAATGGCATTTGCCCATAGAACAGTATGCATTATTGAAGCCCTATGATCAGGTATCATAGTCATGAGATTCAAGGTCCAAAACAGAAAGCAATTTAGCAATGCAGCAAAGGCACAAAAAAGCTGTTAAAACATGGCCAATCAATTTCCCCGGAGCAGCAAACACTAATTCCATTTGAAATGAGAAAAAAAATGCCACACATGTTGGTTCTCAAAAAGTCTAGCTCTGCTTATTGTCAGAACTCTGACATTCTATTGAGTGGTCTGGGCATTCCGCCTGCGCCTGTAGCTAAGAGACAGTGAGGCTGGAGAGGTATGCTACCGCACTCTGAAGTCAGCAGAGGAGATCTGGAGGCTGACATCAACAACATCCTGGGTGTGGAGGAGCAGCCCCGGCATATTTTTCTATGCAGGCGATGAGACGTGATCTACCCCAGAGGCTGCAGAGGCAGACCAGACACAAGGAAAAAGCATCACCTCATTACACTGAGAAATGTCATTATTGTTTCGCACTAACTTTGGAGCAATTGTTAATTAACCTAGGTTGTGTTATTACAAGAAAATGGAAAAATCTATCTGATGGGGTCTACAAGGCTTATTTATGCTTCATTTGACAAAGTCTAAGCTTTTTGGATGTCATCTGACAATTTTCTATACCTGTCAAAATGTAAAGGCCACGCAAACACAACATCCAACACTAAATCAACAATGAAATAAAAAAAAGCCCTGCTTCAGAGGTCAAAGAATCCACTGTTCTTTTCCAGTCTCTATGTTAGCAGAGGCTTGGACATCAAAACAATAGAATGGGTGAGTCATCCGTGCCTCGTATTGAAGTTCTCCTTTCATATTGACATTGAGAAGTCAGATAGGCAGAACAAACCAAACTGTGCCTTTATGAGCAAACTACATGTGGGTTGAGAATCCAAAGATCCCCTGGAGTTCTTTCTCCACCTAAGAGAGCGGCCACCCACCACTTGGAGCGCGGGGGGGGGGGGGGGAGAAAGAGAGAGATAGAGAGAGAGAGTAGTAAACTAGAGATAAAGGGCGCAGGACCTCCACCAACACAACTTCCCCTTTGAGGTAGCTCCTTCGGGCCCTACTATACAGAGAGGAGGCCACAACCTACGCTTTAAAGTGAAACCTTGTAAGATGGGAATACACACCCAGGAGGCCTGCGGAGGAGGAGACAAAGGGGGAAGAAATCTCATAGTCCCGTAAGGAGAACCATCAGGCGTTAGCAGGAGCCAGATAACTAACCAACGTCTGCACACTTCATAGCCCCACAGTGGAAATGTACTACCTTCCACAAGGAAAGTCTGTGTGTGTCAGGTTGACGGAAGGCAAATGTTTCCTCCTTCACTATGTGGCGTCTGGGCTCATTTAACCCAGAGAAATAGGCAACAAATCATACCTGTCTGGCTGAGGGATGAGCAACATCTTGACAAAATCACTCATCCTTACACAGTCCTAAGGGCGATGACATTGCCAGTGCTTTGACTGCAAATCACATCGGCCATTAACCATTTCAGTCCTAAAATAACAATTCTGATGATTCCACAAGACACACGTAATAAAACGCTAATTATGGAGCACCAAAGATAATTATAGCGGACCAAAGATAAGAGTAGACGCAAATGAAAATATATCCATATGGTGCCTTCAGTGATTTATGATATTCATTTGGATTCTCATCCTTATCTACAACAACAATCTTCTCTTGCAGTTGAACATTAGTCATCTGTTACTGAGAAAAAGATGTCTTCTACAATAAGTCCCGACCTGTCTGATACATTAGTGATAAAAAATAAAAAGGTTTGTTCGAAAATAAAGATGTTGTATTGCAAATCAGCAGGCAGTAAATTGTAATGTGTATTTCAATATGCCTGCAACATATTTGAATTAGAATGTAAAATTAAGTAAAGGATTTGAATGATTTCACAAGCACAGCTAGAGTAATATGCAAATCAACTCCGCTAAGAATCTACAGCAGGTGACTGTTATTGTTGTCTAGGTTTGTCCTCATTCAAAATTCCATTTCACAGTCATCCTAAAAACAATCGTTCCATCTCATCAACAGGGTGATATAAAAACCGATCTTGTGTCTAAGCAAAAGCTAAAGATGTGATTGAAACCAACCCCATAATAAACACCATTGTCTAAAATGGTGGGCACAGCAAATTGAAAAGAGTCTACTTTACCAATGTTTTTACACTCAAGCCAGGGTGGAATATTTTGCAGATTTTACCCTCTTCAGATTTACTCTTATGTGAGGTGTTTTTGTCAAATAATTGGTCTGTGTTGTAGTGGTGCTCTTAGTCGGTCAGACGAGAAAACTACTTTATTATCCAAAAAGACAAGCGAAAAAAAGAACAGTGAAATTCTCTTTCAGAAGCCATATATTAACTCTACCTACTGCAACCTCATTTCTCTCTGAGCTTTAGGTGAGGGAATATAATCAAAATGTGTAAGGAACATATTGATATTCAAAGACAGTCCACAGAGGTGATGCCAAAAGCTTTTATTAAAGTGTAATGCTGACTTGACTACAGAAGCACGTGTGCCTCTGCAGGGCCCTACAAAGTACAAATATTAGAGCAGGAAGACCAGAAAGACTTTACTAAACTACTTGCCGGCCCCGAATCAAACAAGGTTTCAGGGTCTGCAAAGAAACACTTGACAGATGAATTTAATAAAGCCATTTTCCTTTTTAACTACCAAGCGTCATGGACGGGATAAATGTGCTGGCAAAGACAAGACTGTTTGATCATTTGAAGTTAAGTGACTGAAATGTCTGAGATGGTTTCGCGACCAGCAAGCCCTTCAAGATGCACCAGAAATAAAAAATAATATACTGTATATTGCTGTAATAAATCAAAAAAAGAGTAATCGATGAAAAAGCACCTTAGAGTAAGTAAAAACCACCTATGTGAATTCCACTAGAAAGCACAAGATATATTTCTCATCTCTGGTGTTTGAAAATCGTTTTTATCTTCAAACCTTCTAACTCAAATGTAGTGGCTATTAGAGGCCAGACAAGTTACATACACTCACTGATAACTTTATTAGGAACACCTGTAGACCTTCTCATTCATGCACTTACATGATCAGCCAATCATGCGACCGCAGCGCAATGCACAAAATCATGCAGATACAGGCCAAGAGCTAGAGGTAATGTTCACATAAACCATCAGAATGGGGAAAACAATCGATCTCAGTGATTTTATCTGTGGCATGATTGTTGGTGCCAGAAGGATAATTTGAGTATTTCGGAATCTGCTGAGCTCCTGGTATTTTCATACATACAGTCTCTATAGTTTACTCAGAATGGTACAATAAAGAAAAAACATCCAGTGAGCGGAAGATCCACGGATGGAAACGCCTTGTTGATGAGACCAACGGAGAATGACCAGACTGGGGTAGCCTAGGGCAACTCAGATAACCGCTATGTACAATTGTGGTGAGCAGAAGAGTGTCTCAGAATGCACAACGTGTTGAACCATGAGGCGGATAAGCTACAACAGCAGAAGGCCACGTAGGGCTCCACTTCGGTGAGCCAAGAACAGAAAGCTGAGGCTGCAATGGGCACAGGCTCACCAAAACTGGACAGTTGAAGACTGGGAAAACGTAGCCTTGGCTGATGAATCTCGATTTCTGCGGAGGCACACAGATAGTAGAGTCAGAATGTGGCGCCAACAGCCATGGACCCAACCTGTCTCGTGTCAACAGTCCAAGTTGGTGGAGGTGGTGATATGGTGTAGGGAAGGTTTCCTTGTCACATGTTGGGTCTATTAATAGCAATTAATCATCGATTGAATGCCACGGTCTATTTAAGAATTGTTGCTGACTATGTACATCTCTTCATAGCCATAATCTTCGATGGGCTACATTCAGCATGCTATTGGACCATGTCACAAAGCATGGCGGTTTTATGAACATGAAAATGAGGTCAGTGTCTTCAGCAGTCTTCCCAATAAATGCTATATGATATAAAACAATCTAAATCTACACAACCACAAAAAAATAATGCTATATACTACAAAAGTTGTAGCTTGGGAGAATTTTTCAATTATTCTTAAAAATCAAGGAAGTATGATGGTAGATTCAAACAGCACAGCTGTAATTAATGCAGGAAGAAAATCTTGTCTCCTCCATGGGGGCAGTCCATTCCAATTTGTAATCATGTTTGTCCCCCTAGCGACATCTGGGCTGTTCCCATGTCTGTTGAACTCTAGCAAGTGATAACTACTTTTTTTGCAGGAAGGTGGGAACGAGCTCAATGACTCACGAAAACACTGTTCTCAGCGTCGCCCAGCTGAGGCGTGATGCTGGGAATCAACTGCTGGCGGAAGTGTAAATGAGTACTCTGCTAGCTTAATTCAAAAGTGAATTAGCCCTTCCAGTCAGCTGGACACTCAACCTCTGCATCTTCAATTTAGTGAGGCTTCTGGCAGCAATGTGTTCACTATTTAACTTCTCTTGCTATCTTTGATTATATAAGGCTCTATAGGAGGGGCAATTTTAAATACATTTAGGACACAATTATGAATACACATCTACTTAATGAAAATTGTCCTGTGACTTATTCTCTCTCTAATATCAATTAAACATTACAGAGAAACAGCAAATAAAACACACATTGTGCAAGTCCCGCCACTGATGTCCAAGAGCATGGTAAATGAATGTATATCAAAATATATATTTGAGGTGTAGTGAGCAATAAGTGGCTTTTTTGTGTATTCTATACTTCGAAGATGGGGAGTGAGGGGGGCGTTGAGTATGACTCACAAAGTGAAGACAACACTACAGAGACCCAGCTAGGTGGTGGTGGAAACATTGGATAAGCAAAGAACCCTACAGCGTGACTGAAAATTGACTGACACCCATAAGTGGGCTTCAGTTTCTTTCCAACTGCAGTCTTGGGAGACTGGCTAGAGGGCAGGGGGCAGAGAAATGGACAAACTGAAACCAAACAGGAACTCAATATTGGTACAGCCATCACATACAGTGTCTCTCCACAGAATACAGCACATACTGTATCGAAGCGTTTTTGCGTCATCACACATTGCATAAGCTCTTTGATGAGACTTTGAAAAAAAGCCTTGGTCTCAAAGCAACTGTGGTAAACAAACCCTATTACTCATCAATCGTGTACATGTTTTTCTAAACTGCATCAACTGATCTAAGCCCTCATACAACAAGCAATGTGTTTTACTGTTGTGAGTGGTTGTAGAAGGAGTAAGAAGGGAGGATTTGATGTGTTGCCTAGCTTTCCTTTAAAAAGACCTGAACAGAGGGTTAGTTTGCTATGTTACATACTACACAAAAAAAATCCCCCAAAAAACTGTCAAATGACTGGCAGCAATGGCTGCCAAACCAAAACCATAAAATGAAAGCAAAATCTCCAAATACAAATAAAGTACAAAAACAATACATTCACAGAAATTACAATTAAGGGTTCATTGCCAAAACTTTTTTGTAGATACTAATTACAACACTATTGCAACCAAACTTGTCCATGGTGCTAAAACAACACTAGTGAACTACTAAAAAGGATTCAATCTTTAAATCCAGACCTAACACATGAATATTATTTGCAATTTTATTTTTAACAGGCCACAATCACATAGAATAGGTAGATTATAAGTATTATCCCACAATGTCTTGCTGCAAATCGAGGCCAAAGTTTAAATGTAAGTACACATAAATGTAGAACTAAGATTTGTAAACCTTAAAATTATAAAGAAAAACGTTGCATTCTTAATATAGACATAAACCTTCATATGAGAAGTAACATATTTATTTTACAGATATTTGTATGCAATTTAGGAAACCAGAAAAAATACTGTGAAATTATTATGGTATTTTTTTCTGCCATGTCATTTATCATTATTGACATGATGCTTAAAAAGGAAAGATTGGATGTGGATTTTGAGATAATATCCGTAATTTAACAGTGTTTTGTATGCTATTTCAAAACAGAGCAAACTGAAAATTTTGTTTTCTGCGAAAAAATGACTTTTCTTTACTTTAGTGTAGACTAAATGACATAATAATACATATCTAAGAGCATAGAAACCCTATTATAGGAATTGTTTAAGCCAAGGCAACACTGTGGGAATGTAGTAGATAGATAGTTTGAGAACCACACACCAATGATTCTTACGATTAAAAAGGCCAGAAGTTGGCGTTTTTGCTGAAACATGAACCTGAAAAGATGCTATTCTTCGCAAACAAATTGTTATAGGCTTCCATGTATTTTAAGTACAAATAAGCAAAAAACCTTGTACCAAAAAATTTGTCATTACAGTATACATATATATATCTTTTTTAACCTTACTCCTGGACTAAAATAACATCTAGAGATATTTACCAATGTTCACCATCCTATAGAAGTGGGTAAGTGAACACCTGGCTTGTTGTTTTCCCATCTCTAGTGGGGTTATTCACTGTGAGGTACTATTAGGGGGTCGGGGTAGGAGGTCATTGAGCCAGCGCGGAGGCTGTGGCATGTGGACTGACAGCACTCCACTAATGAGAGACACTATTAAGGGGGGAGTCAGTCTATTCTAGCTTGGCACTTTGATTTGCTACCAATGGCCATAGCAGCCATTGACACGACCGTCTGAAGCCAGCCGCACAAAAAGAAGGCTTTCCAAAACAATCCGACTGGATAATGAAGGCTGTGTCCACTAGGAAAAGGGCAGGGAACTTGGAGAAATATCCTGTCATCTGCATGTTCACAAGCAACAAACCACACAGGTCCGTAACACACTGCAAGAAATACTTGACACGAGAATTTACTTGGTACATACAATTTACTTGGTTGACATATATATATATATATATATATATATATATATATTATACACGCCAGTAGACTAGTAAATATTACAGTCTAGCTGTAATATTTCATTTAGACAGAGATATGTTTTTTTCCTTACCCTGTAACTTTACCATATAACTCATACAGCAGCTCTAGAACCAGCATAAATACCATAATAATAATAATAACAATAATAATAATAATAATAATAATATATAGCCTGGGCCAAAATCAATTTCTGTCATTCTCAATGGATCAAATTGTAAGAGATAGGGGTCTATGTCAAATCCAATTGCTAACATTGTCAATAAACCCCTGCACAATGGCACTAAGGTAATTATGTTGCAGGGAATTAGTTTTAGTAGTGACAAGGCAGCTCTGCTCCTTACAGCAGTGATAAAATCCCTGAAGTTTCTGATTCATATCAAAGATTAGAATTGCATGTCAGTGAGTCTACAGTCAACTTAATAAAAGCCTTGCTTCTCTCCTGCCCCCTGTTCAACTGTCGAGGCTATTGTCAATATACTATAAGCTAGAGTGCACATTAGCTATCAGTCAAAACTCTAATGCATTATAATTATAAACACATACGTTTGCACAAGGTGCAGGTTCAAAAGAGAATTCAATTTCATGAGAAAAAGACACCCCAGGACTAGAACTTATTTGGAAATGTCTAATTTATAACTCAACCTTCATTTCGTTTTTTACCCAATTCAAATTTATTCTGAAAACATCGCATCAGAGCACCATGGCGTTAGGTTTATTTACACACGCCTCCACTAAAACTAAGACCCATGAAGGATTGGAATGAGGATGGATCCAATTAAAGGGGAGTTAACTTAATTGGCTGATGTGTCTGAAAAATGTGTTTACATTTGAAAATGTTAGGGAAGGAAGGGAAAGATCACCTCGCCTCCTTAAATCGGAGTGCATCCACAAGAGCAAGCGACACTGAGTCACATATAATTGAGCTATATTTACACAAAGCAATTCAACATCACTAAAGTAATTTTTTCTCCGAAATAAGACGACTATAATCACCACAACAACTCTGACATGATCTGCTATTAACGATATATTGAAAACCCACACAATTGTTTAAATCACACAAGTTAGTCGTCAGTACATTTTCCAACTGTGTACCATTAAAACATAAAACTGGTGGGTTGTTATCACAGAACTCAACTCATTATTGAACCTAACTTAATTTGGGGCAGTGTGCACAAAGTGAGCAAAACCATTCATGGCGTTCACTCTTCATTAGGACCATAGGGTTTCCTCATTTACAGAAAGCCTTTGCAAATGACCTGAGGGCTCTCCATTTCCTCACACTGAACTCCAGCTGTTAGAGGGCTAATTGACTGTCCAGAGCTAATAGATTTCAACATTTCACTCAGCACTTTTTCTTTGTTCAAAATCAGACGCAATTAAGTTACAAAAATCCGCAGAGGGATCCGCAACAGTTTAGCGCCGTAAAAGATTTGTACACCTCGTGACAGCACCTGCCTGGTGCCTGCAAGACCATCCCTATCAGTGGCTTTAAGTACAAAAATAAAGGGCAATTCATTATATTTATAAGAAGTAATATATTCCAAGAGTTTTCTTTTATTTTTTTAAGTGCATGAAGTGGAAAGTTGACAGCTGCAGACACAAAACAGACAGGGCGCAACGGACAAAAGTCATCACACAACTACAGCCCTTCATTGAAATATCATGAAAGGAATTTCCGGGCAGAAATGCAGTGAAGTGGAGGGTTTTGCCGCCATGAATTAATAAACCAGATTCCAGTTTCTCCCTTTTCATTCGCTCTACAACAGAGCAATAGCTGTACACGGAGCAGATGGCTACTGCTGAGAACAATGAGCCAGTGACTGTCCAGACACAGATCAGATGACTTCATTTCAAGAATATCTTGACTAAAAAGATGGTGGGCAATTTTAATAAAAGCCCTCAGGAAGTCAGGCTGGACAGAGTCTGACCAGAGGTAACCTAGTAATTCATGGTCCACATTCATCGAGGACAAAAAAAAAGGGAATCACAAAGAGATCAGTGATATAACTGGTTGGGAATGAAAGGACTGCGGAGGGTCGGTCAGTGACACTGGGTTCTATTCCACACGGCTATTTGAAGCATTGGTGTGAATGAGGCGAGACTCATTTTCCCACTGATTCTTAGCTGAAGAGCCCCAAGGTAATTATGCTGTTCTCCAGCAATCCTTCAGAGATCAGAGATCGAGACCTTGTTGGAATTAATTACTTTCCCACTACTTCATTAGTTTTTAAAGAATCAAATATATGACGCAAATGCTTCTTATAATATTAAAATGTGCTTATCGTTTAGGACTTTCTAGAGGTTTGTCCGGCAAGTGCCTTTAAGGCAATCTAAACCATCGGCCCCTTCTGGTTTTTATTTGTTGAATTGCAAGTACAGGCAGCAATCCATTTAACTGTAAACTAGACTGTGGCCATGACTTAAAGGGGAAGCGCTTCCTTTTGAAATAAAAGCAGTAATGTCCTAAACTCTACCTATTCAATACTACACTGAACCCAACAAGCTCACCCTCTCTTCACTGTCTTTATTGTGTCTTCGGTCCAGGTAACTTCCCTCCTCCCGCACTTTCAACAGAGTTCATTGGAGTGATTGTTCCAATTAAGTCTCATTTACACAATCTCTTTTGTAGAGTTAATCCTGAGACAGCTGTTCTACTACTAGGAGCATTTAGCAAAGCTTTAATGTCAGGAAAGGTTAATTGCATATTTTACAGACTCCGGACTATATTATCTCCAATTTTGAGGTCCCTTTGATTACAATTTGAAAACCCATTTCTCAATTCAATTCATTTATTTCTTTAGTCAAATGAATGCAAAACCAACGTAATATTTTTGCTTTACTTTGTAAAATAGTGTACTTTAAGACATTATTTCACAAAATAATGATGGCATGAACGTACTGTATCTTCCATATATGACAATATTGCCCAAAATATCTCAAATCACCAAAAAAAACTAATATTGGCATGTGTAATATAAATGTATAATACATTTCCCATAGGAGATTAACATAGGAGATTAACAATCACCTGTCAAGTCCTGTCAAGACACCTGTTAAAGCTCAAGATACCACAGTGAAACAGTGAAATAATGCACTGCTTAAAAAGTGCAGTATGTAGTTCAAGAGAATTGGGGGGAAAATGGCAAGAATTTGAATCACAACATTCAAAAAGGCCAACTTCCTGAGTCTTTGGTCCCTCCTATCCCTCAACGGCCCATCCCACACATGCCCGTGTACGCTCTGACTTGACTTCATGAGCCTGAGCAAGGCAGTGTTTCATGAATCATGTGTATGTTGTGCATATTTTTGGTTCTCATCAGCAATGCATAAAGCGATGTCTGATTCCGAGGTGAGAAACAAAAGAATCCCGGACGTCTGATCGTAAACGCTCTAAAACCGAGTGGTTCACACCAAAGCAACGAGCACAGACACAAATTACCGTTTCCATAGTAACGACATACAGTAAGCTAACGTGCAAAAAAATTTCATAATTTGATTCCCCTATTAGTATGAGCTAGTGCATGACAATTGTTTTTATTTAGCTGCGAGTGGCACCATAGCTACTAGGCCTATACCTTGCAGAGTATATCCAACGTATGCATGTAAACGAATAACGCCTTTTTGACATAAATCTGGCGGATACTTCTAACATTCTAAAAGTGCGACGACATGCAACGACTTCAGCCGCCTTGCAACTACTAGTTCACACCACTGCTACTTTTGTCTGCAACGGTAACAACAAGCTTCTTTGGAGGGTGACTCTGTAAGCAGAGATTTTACCTAGGGGTGTTCACGCGAGGTGATTGACAGGCAGGCAGCCCTTACTCCTTGCAACTCTCCTGATTGGTTGGGGATAGGCAGGCGTCCCTAGATTTTTTAAAAGCTGAATACAGGGCCCAGGGCGCTCATATATAGCGCACCTTCTCTCTACGTATTTGGTTTTAATGATATCCTACAGGAGGTATGTAATAAACGTAAAAAAACAAAAAATGTAATTTATTGCAAGGAATTTTACATACTGCACCTTTACAGTTTCGATTAAAAAAATATCTACTACGCAAAACAGCTGAAGTTTCACAGCTAATTATGGGTTTATATGAATATAACATTAATTGGAAGTAACTATTTATCAGTTATCAAAGTACAAACCTTCAATCACTTCTCCATTTCCTTTAAGAAGAGGGAGAGATGCATCTACAGAGCCTCATGAATTAAAAAGGTGGACAAATGCAATCCTAAACCCACCACTATTATTACTAACGGCACTATTTCCCTTTCATCTGTTATGAAAGCAAATATATCCATTTAGGAAAAGGAACACTGCATGATATATCACTTCAAGTTTGGGGCTTAAAATTTGCGGTCTCAAACAGTGCATAATGGTGTTTGACATATCCTTTATCACCGATATGCTGACGGAGAAATAAGGAAATGGAGCTGGAAAATCGTCACGGGTGCTTGTGTCAGTTACCTTACGAGATGCATGGATGTCAAAGAATGGTTTGTTTCTGACACTGAAGGGCTCCTTTGACTTGTCAATCTGTCCAGTCTTCATCTTTTCCATCCGGGGAGAGATGATTTCCTTTTCCATGCATACAAGCCGGATGTTGAAATCACATTGACCAACAGGCTGCCCCTGAAAACAAAAAAAAAACAAAAAAATTAGGTCATCGCTTATGAATGTTACAAGAAGGCAAGATTCTAACTTTCTTGTGTAAACTTAAAGAACAGTTAAAAACACAGCTTCTTCAAATCCGCATGACACTATTTATAGGGATATAGACTGCACAGATATGAATAAGGATTTAGAAAATGCCAATACAATTCCATGACAAAAGCCAGGGAGGTTTGAGATCTGTGGTGAAGTAAAAGCATTATGATGGGGCTACAGGAACCCTCCTAATCTCTGGAGCCCAGGACACACTACAGTGAAAAGACCCAACTCGCCTGTCGCTTTGCATCTATTAAAGAATTTGCATGACGACTCTCTTGAACACACTGCCACAACACAAGAATCTGCCTGAGGTGAAAAGGAGGCAAAGACTGAAAGGCATCAGCAACGGGCAACCTTCACTTCAGTTCATCCTATGCTTAAGGCTGTAATAAATTTGAGTTTTTCCGGGCAATGTGAAGCTATACATACGTGATTGTGTTGTCATGACAACAGCACCTTTAGACGTCCTTCAATTTCATTTTCAAACAGACCTTGACCTTTGAACAATTAAAGGAGCTAGCTGGACAGGCATATTTAACCGTAACTATACCCGTCACTCAAGCACCTCAGGCGCAGTGCTCGAGTAGGGAAAAGACCAAAACAAACTGTTACTCAAGCAAACAAGTGGGTGTAATTTTCTTAAAGCAGAAAACCCTTCCTGGGGAAATCAAGCAAACAAAATGCTTTACTCTATTTGGCAAGCCCTCAACATTAATTCGCTTGCAGTAAATGAAATCCAGGTAAGGGTTTAGGTAATTAAGACAAACAGATAGGCAAACTGCAGTGACAATTGCAATGTACATGGCTAGTTTCAGTGCGTAGTTTAAAGTGTTTATTTAACATATAAGCATGAGTATACAAGTCTGTAGATTGATAATCTCTTGGCATCGCCAATCCATTGTCATCATCATCACGTATCAATCTAGAAGTATAAAGTTCCTTGAACTACTATTGCCACAGACAGTGAATTTCAGCTCAGTGACACAACCAATTTGGAAAATATGAAAGTCAGTCTGTCTGCTTTCATGTGTCAATTGAGTTCTGATGAACTCTTACTGGATTTATAATCAATGTTCACAGTATGGGCATTTTTTTTCTCCATGAACTGGAGCGCTGTTTATACAGTTGGCAAAGCTGGTCTTGACCAGGATATTATCATAGAAGAGCTTTAATTTAGAAATTAAACAATTTTAACTAGTGAGGACATCATAAGGCACAATATTAGAGCTTGTATGACCTAGAGAATAATACAATTTTCAACCAAATTTCATGGGGGAGGTCTACTTGAAATGTGATGCGTTTACACCCTTTCAAGAGGAAACTCAAAAAGGAGGGGACTGTCAGAAAGGTGAGATCAAAATAATCCCAATCTACAGACCACCTGCGATACCAGACAGGCCAGATAATGTATTTCAAGTGTCTAAATAAAACTAAGTAAAATACTTTCCACACAAACCGTGGCATGGCTTCATTTTAAATGAATTAATTTAAACCTAGTGCAGAAAAATAGGCTGCTGGCAAAAGCTTTTGGAGGGAAAATACTGAAATTATAAAAAATTTTAATAGGATGGTAGAAAGAGGATTATCAGAAGGAAAAAAAATTATGATTAAGGTTTTGCAGGCATACAATTATGAATGTCATTGCGCTTCCGCATTACATATAAGAGGCTTGAAACTTGATTCTGAAACCTTGGTGACATGCCATTTGTAGAGCAAAAACTAGGAGACTCAAACCGACTGGTTCAAAAGTAACTTCAGGCAACTAAGCCGTCAATTATCGTATAAGACAAGCGAAAGAGAATTCAACTGTGGGTCAATTTGAATTGTCTGTTTCTATAGTGGCTACTTGCTTTGCAAATCACTGGGCCAATTGAGAGGATACTCTGCGACCACAGTAATTCACAGCAAACACTACATGTTCCTAAAACAACAACTGGTATCGTGTCCAACACATTCTGGGCCAGCTGTCAGCTGCGTCAGCGAGGAAGAACAAGATGGACGTGTGAGTGATTAACTGTTATTCTGGGCATATACAGTTAGTCTAGGGTTTTGTACAAGCTGACTTTGTTCAAAGAATATAACATTTTTTTTAATTTTTTTTTTTTTAAAGAAACACCCAAAGCCTTAATTGATGATACATTCTATTGGTAATTAAAGAGATAACCCTGTTCTGCAAAAGCATACAAATCTGTCAATGAACAATCAAACAAATCAAAGAACACAATTTTTACCTGCTGCAAAAAAAAAGCTATCGCCAATGTAATTATTTTGCTAAATGAAATGATCAGAGGATTGCAATATCTAACATGTAAACGTGAAATAATGTTAATAATGCTGTTAACATCGCAAGCGAATCACTATCCAAAATGTATACTGATTACAAATGAATCTAATAGTTCTCAAAAAGCAAACTCCAAAGTGCTGTCAGATAAATAAATAAATAACTATGCAGACAGATCTGTGACCTTGTGATTGATTGTGATCATTCTTAGATGGTGGGTAGCTGACAGAGACTGACAGGGTTTTGACATGTAACAGAAACTTTCTACAAAAACAAGAACGCCTGATTTCATAGCCTGCAGCGACAGAAGAAATAAATGATTCCTTCCAAGTTGTGCCACAAGAGGTAAGGTCAGGCAATTTGTGCTTTTAAAAGCTGTGCACACACAGTACAAAAGCAGTGTATACTGGAGACTGTAAAACCAATGCACTGCGTCAAATATGTGGAATTCTAAAACATAAAATGATACATTCATTAAAAAACCTCTAACCTACAAAAAGTTGGTCATGCACACACATTGACCTACAGCTATGACTACCACTTGTATCTGCACACCGGTCCTCTGGACTTTTCCCTACCGCTAATGTAGCATTCTCTGTTAGGCTGGCCCATGACATAAATAGTGTCTGGTCCCTGCCCTATGGATCCAGGGCACCATGCCTGTGGGTGCCGGCTTCCCGCCTGCCTTGTCCTGGCGGGACGCTTTGGTGCTAAGGCAGGCGTGTCTGGGATAGTGGAACAGGGCAATCATGACCTGGTGGGATCAATAAAGCAGCGCTTAGTAGCAGCGGCGGTAGTACTGTTGTGTTGCTACCTCGGGGCCGCCTCGCTCCGGCTGGGGGCCTTTATTGAGCCACTTGTACGTGTGATCTGCTGATCGTTGGCGGAAGGAGGTGATGCATGTACATACAATAGCCACCGTCCCTCCGAGTGAATTTCCTCAGATTTTATCCTATGGCTGAAGGCCAAGGCAGAAGATTGCTTTGTGTAGTCACATTCGTTCAATGTGGCAGGGAAAAAAGCGTGCGTCCAATAAAAAACACATTGGCAATAATACAGCAGTGAAAAACAATGTGGAGGCACCAATGTTGATTCTTAATTAGACCTCTAGAACAAATGCAATATGCACACTGATACTGTGCAATCTTCTCCCCATAGCTAATACGAAATGAATGGATGCTCATCAAATTCAGATTAGCACAACAACATGCCAATAATGAACGATTACAGAACGTGATTCAACTCAACTTTGCACAACAGATACCACAGGAACCCCAGTAAAGTTGGCCCAAGTTTTACTTGCTGAAAAAAAATGAATTAAGCTCGAGTGTCTCCTGGTTCTTTCCGGTCTAGCTTTACTGAACCTTGCTGCCTGCCTGGGAGAGATTACTGGGGTCTCAGGGTCAGTCTGAAATAAGCTCTTTACCCTGAATTCTGACAGACAGAATAGAAAAGTCGGCAGCAGACAAACATAACAACACTTTATCGCCATACTCTAAGTAAAAGTTTAGAACCAAATATTATGTTTACACCTGAGACAGAGGGAAAACGGTCAGCCTATTCAAGACTATTTTCTGTTCTATTTTAAGTTCGTTCTTGAACAAACAAACAAAAAAAATCCCACAAACTTCCAAAAGTCAAAGCTTTGCAGACTGGCTTGCCTTCGACCCTGCCTTCAACTCTTAAAAGGTCTACTGCTTCGGTCTTGACAAAAGCTTAGGCATGTACTATCTATCCCCACTCTATGAGAGATGCTGGAGGACCGGAACGCATTAAACTCGAAAGCCGCTACCAGGTGCTGACTCAGAGAGGGCATGACAAAGGCCAACAGAGCCTGCGGATGGTGTGTGACAGTGCTAATGGCCTGTCCAGAGTGTGCTCACCCTCTATGAGCTGAAGATGCCACATTGTGCACATTGGGTATCGGAGGTGTTGCGGTATGACAGGTGCAGTCAGAAACAACATGTTCTCAGCTGCCCGGCTACTCACGTTGAATTTGATGATGTCGTAGATCAGGTACCGAGGCACAGGCTGACCGTTCACCTTGTCAATGATCATCTCCTGTGAAGCAGGAAAAGACAGAGGCGTGTTTATTAAGCACGTTTGAGTAAGCAATGGAGACAGGAAATAAAAAAAAACGCCACAGAGGAATAATTCAAAAGACACACAGACACATCCTGCAGGCGCCCCCAAATCTGTAGTCCGTGCACATCACTCAGTGCCGAAATCAGACCTTGTGAAAAAGTGGTTAGGCCCGGCAGAAAAGTGGTGGTCAGACAGCGGGGGGCATCGATCTGAAGAGCAGTATGACAGCCTGCTGCATCGCCGATCATGGGGAAGAGAGGGAAGTGTCGGGGAAGAGAGAGAGAGACGGGCGAGAGGTAGAAATAGAACGGCACATACATTATTCAAGGCTGTGAAGTTGACAACCAGGTACATCAGAGCTGAGGGGCCCTACTGACACATGACTGGCTTTTACAGCAGTCTTATGCAACCAGCCACTGAGTGGGTGGCACAGACGGGCTGTGTGAATAATCACCTTATGCCGTAGATGTCATGTCTTTGGCGACACCGCACCACCTTGCTATCTGTTGGAACATCAAGACTTGGGGCACGTTCCAAAACAATTTGAACCGACTATTATCCCTTCAAGGGTTTTCACTAATGAGAGGCTACGTTAAATCAGCAGGCATTCAGCAGTAAATGGTTTCTGCATGCCAAACGCTTGCTTTTTGTAGCATGAGGCGTTTGCCATAGAGAAAGGTACTATCAACTGCTCAGAGGACAAACTCGCCCCATGGGGAGCAACACGATCCAATCTAAAATTGAGCCTGGAGCCAAGGTGCAATAAAGTAAATAACTGACTTCACGGGTCAAAGAAAGGCAAAACAAATGGGATGTGACAAACCTAAAACCAAGGATTCAATCCAAGCAACAAAATGCTTGACTAAACCACGGCAAAATAGAAATCAGGTGTCTAGTTTAAACGGATCCCTGAATCTAAACAGATCAAGGGAGACCGGCCACAGATGGACGCCTTGAGAGCCAGCAGCCGTTATCACCAGATGAACACGAGCAAACAGCCCACACAGCAGCCCCGATGACGTGCTAAACCGCACATCTGCCCAGCTCCTTCAAACGCACGCTCACCAGAGTGTGGTCTCGACAAAGACAAATAATCCAGCGCGCTCCACCATCTCGTCTAGTGGCCAAATTGCCGGGGAGGAAATGGACGCACCTGCTCTGCATAAGATTGCCTCACGCTGGGAAAAATAAACCGAGAGACAAAATTCTGTGCAATGTCCAAATCACCTGTTATTACACCTCCCACATTATAGGATACTGAACAGAAGCCTGGGCCACACTCTCCTTTTCTAATCTCCAACGAGGATGTGGACACAGACCAAAATGGAAGTTTCCATTCCCTTGTCAAGTGGGTGATGATAATGGCTGACGTCTGGTGCACCTGCTGCAAGCAGAAGCAGGGACCTAGGTGACTTGCATCTCAAACACAAAGCCAGTATAGACACTCCAGGCCCCGGCACAGGACGAATATACATAGTGCAGCACACTACATGCCTGGTTTATAGCATAAGGGATAATAGCAGAAAATTTCCAAGGATATTTCTGACAAAACCTGTGTTATGTTCCGGTCCATTGCCTTTGACTAGACTCGTGCCAGACTGGGTAATGATTGACCTCCTTGCCCTTTAGACCAGTGCTGAGTAGCACCGGAGTTTTCCATGATCAGGCAATCAATGTCGCAGCACGGTAGTGTGAGTAGGGAGGCAGGGTACGGGAAATAAGGTGCAAGTATAAAAATAAAAAAATAACACAGCTAGACACAGGAAATCATTTTATGTGACAGATTATATAGAAAGAAGTAAACTGCAAGGATAAACGAGAATTGAAAGGAAATAAAAGAAGACTTACCCCATCCAGTAAAGTGTTACATAAGTGAACACGGGGATCTTTCCGGAAAGGGAATTCTAGGTTGGCTATGTGGAAGATGGAGTTGTCTCGGGCAACCATGTAAACTTCATTCTTTCCATCGATTAACATCATGTACCTGTGGAAAAAGGATAAATTAAACTTAATTGAAATCATAACAATCAGCGACAAAAAAAATTGTAAACAAAGGACCTATACGCAACATTAGCTGGAATTTACCAATATATTTTGCATTTTTTACAAAAACCCCTTGGTATGTTCATTTAAGCAAAACCAAAGATCAGTAGCACAACAAAACCAAAATCCTGGTTAACAGATGAATGTAATGAGAGCACACACTCAAAACTGCTATGTTAAATTTTTTTACTTTAACCCGAGTTAATGGCTAAGAGCAGGTGCTGCTGCAACTGCATTAGGTTTGAGTGCACACAGACATCGTTTTAAACCTCTTCCTTTTATTGACAGTACAGAATTACAAAGTGCTGGATTCCGAAGACGATTATTCCATCTCCAAACAACACGTGCAAATTAAACTGGCTGGAAGTTGCTTCTTTGTACAATTAGAGTTGTTTCTCAGTAAGTAATTTATTACTTTTCAATCGATCTTGAGAATTACATTTGAGACAAGAGGTCGTTAATATAAACGTAACACTCTATTTAAATTGTAAAGAAAATACTCCATTTTGAACATGACATGTTTAGCTTCTGGACAGATTTCACAATTCAAGTGGAACACAAGTTCATTTTCAAGATCTTTCTCTGTCCATCAAAGTATCGCCGTTTTTGTGATTTCAAAAAACAATAGCTCTATTCCGTCTATTCCATTGCATGAGAACGCAGCAGTGAATAGAGTGTGCCATCTATTCAAATCGAGGAAATGAAGTGCATCTCAGATATAATCCAACTCTTTGACCTCAATTTAATTAAAATAAAAGAGAAGCAATGGGGTGGTTGGAACAAAGGATATTGCGGAAAATGAAATCTAGTTTGCCGTTTTAATTCGCTGCTGGGCAAATTTGACCCTGCCATTATCCTTGGCATCTAGAGAGAAGAACGAGGGAACTGCTGGAGCGTGGAGAAGACTTCACTCTGCCCCCACTGTCCGTGACACCTCCCTCCTGATTACGGCCCCCATTCCCTTCGTCACCTCAAACAGATGGATGATAAAGTGACTCTTAATTATGATCGGCTATGAATTGTAGCGTTCACTTTTAAGGCTAAACTCTTGACAGGTTTGTCTCCAGTGAAACGGACTGACTTTGCGAGGGAAGAGTGGGCTTGAGGTGAAGCTGGGAGGCAATCTGGAGCGTGTACTGATGGAAAAGGGGGATTTGAGCTAGCGCTGTCGATGAGTTCTTAGATATCGCAGAATGGATGGCGCAGGCGATAAGGAAGATAAGGCATATGAATGTCAGGACTTCTGAAAACTGGACTAAAAAAAAAGTAAAGGCTCAGCTCTTATCAGTGTTGCCATTAAGTAGGCAGAGTAGTTTCAAAGAGCAACAAGGGTAGCAAAAATACAGATCCTAATCATTCAGTACGACAAGCCCAAGGTGAAAACAATGCTGCTTTACCAAAACACTCCACTGTTCATTTACTTGCACAAACAAAGTCAACAAAAGCATGGGAGAGAGGAATAACAAGCCCGTCAAAGCCTATCCCCACGTTTGAATAGCAGATGAGCCTCAACACGAAAACAAATGCCATCATTTCCTTTTAGTCAGACTACACAACTTCTAATTACAGACCAGAGTTGATGAACGCAATTAGTCTGGGAGGCTGCTAGCAGCACATTATCACAAAAGAGCGAGTGGTGAGTGAAGCAAGATGTTCTGATGAGCAACTCGGCATCAGTTCTATCTCCAAAGGTTAGGTAATCTAATCATTGCATCGTAACGCAGCCACAAATTAGCCAGCCCCATTACACCACTTTCTCAAATGGTGGGGTATTAGGGTTTTTGTGCAGGTTTTGAAATGGAAAAAAAGCATCTCTTTTAGCAAGCCATGGATGGATAAAGTATTTGTGCTGCCAGAGATTTGCATTTTCAAATTTCTACTGTTGGAGCTCATTATCACAGATGGATTATATATTATTAATTTGCCATCTACACCAGCTGGTTAAGTTAGCTTCGGGAGACACCTAGGATAGGATGAATGTGCCTGGAATGAATTAAGCGGCCAGCTGAAGCAGGATCTCGGAGCACAGGAGAGTTTAAAATGTCAGTAAAGGAAGGAAATCACTTCCGCAAGACAATTAAGATAACTACAAAGTGGAATCATGCAGTTAAACACTTTTTCAATGCCATACAGAAGTACTTGGATTTACTTATGAGAGAACAAAAATGTAGCACAGATAGGTTAGCTAGACACAATGGCTGGTTATCTGTCATCGATTTGACTTGAGCGCAGATCTTTTTTGTATTGTTTTTGTGTAATGTGCACTCATTCCAGTGCAAAGAAAGGATTGGCTGGCTGTAACAAATACACACAAACAAGGGAACACGCATAAATAGTGACCAAGCACTGGGACAACGAGAAAGAACCCAGGGTTCAACCCCGGGCCCAGAAAGATAACATACATACAGCAGATCAGGCTACTGGGAGTTCTGTACAAAGCAAGAAGAAAACAATTAAAGAGCCCCCTAACTACTTATTCAAATACAAACAACAGAGATAAATATAACATTACCTTTTTTTGATGTATGCAATTGCATACTTTAAATGCATACTATGTTGGCTTGGTGGATGTAGTCAATTTGGTTAGGAACAGAATAAACACACAAGCAGGATTACCCGAAAAAACGTATTATCTATCTTATGAATATTTAATACATTTGAAGGTTACAATTTCAATGCAATCACTGTCCATACATAATTCACATTGTATAGACTATCATCTAGAACAAGTGAAAGGAAAATAGAGGACATCAAGACAAAAGTTAAGAAACCAACTGCAATGAAAGGCCTCAGAAGAAAAACAACAACCGGGCGCCAGAGATGAATGAGATTATAGGACAGCAAGAAAGTGTCTGTAATAGCCCCTTCCACCCTCAACAACCTAAGGAGATCAATAGCGGGCCACTGGCTCTTCCTACACCCTTGCTCAACTCTATATTCCGAGTGACACAAAGAGAGAGAGAAGACGACGGCAATTATCTAAGAAATAAGGCAAAAGAAGACAATAGACAAGTGCCTCCACATTTTGGGAGGTAAAAAGTAGACGTCAGCCGCTGAGGCGACAATACTTCCACTGGCCAAAAGTGGTTCGATGTCAAGTCTAATTGGCCAGTCAGCGATGGCTTCGCTGTCAAGTGTGTTATGCTGCTGATCAGGAATTGTTCGGGAACACGTCGCCATCTCTCGCACCGTCTCTGAAGCCATCATAACGAGGCGGCTTTCGCTTTCAAACAGAGGCTAAATGATAAAGAGATCCGGAAAATGTACAATAAGAGGGTCTCCTTTATTCATATTGGCTTCAAGTCGCCGTCCACCTGCTGTTTACACCCGTCCTCCAGCGGTTCAGCAAGGAGCCGGTCTCCTCTCATCTCCCACTCCCTATCCCCGAGCGCTTTGGTCCTAATGAGGCCCAGACAGCCATTGTGTCGGCTTTACCGGGCCCTGCCCGGAAGCCTGAGTGGCAGCGGCTCAGCCGCCCTAGGGACCTCAGATCGAATCCTGCAGCTTTGCACATCATTAGCGACGGCTTGAGTCCACCGGCAACATGGCTTTTCTAATACCTACAGCACTTTTCTCATCTTTGACACAAAAGCAGCGTAATATAATATCTGTTTGACAAATGTGCCACGATCAAACGGTCTTGAGCCTACTTCGCACGTGCCATGAATTATTTACCTACTGTAGATTTAATCAATTAATTGTATATAGCACCCACCATACATGCTGCAGGACAGAGCCCATGCCAAACACTTTCTATTTTTGGATTCAACCAGATAACCTAATCACAAGAAAGCATTATATCATTACAATATTTATTTATAAATCTATTTTAAGTTTACATATAGGCTAATTACTTGTCTCAGAGAGGCTGCCTGTAACATTTGCATCCAAATACTTATCAATATATACATATTAGATTAGATCAGTGTCAAAATCCCTAAAGGTACTTCAGGTTTACCATTAGATAAATGTTTCTTCATTTCAAATGGCGACTGACCAGGGATACGAGCAGTGAGAAGAGTAGTAAGGAATGGACAGAAAGGGCAACCTAAGCCCTTAGTCTACCGTTGGACAAAGATAAGGGTGTTAGGTCCTGAGGAGGGACATCATTGATTCGAACAGAATGCCTCCTCTTGCTCTTTGGCCTGTGGATAAGGGCGAGGATCAATCTAGCTCTGACAGGAAAGTGTACCGGGTTCGGGTTCTCCTGTCCCTTGGGGGTCAAGTCTGCTGGTCCTCTTCATCCCTATCAGTTGTGTCCGCCTTGGAGCAGAGCTGACATGTAACTGTCAAACCAGATTTGAACCGCTGTTCCCCTTCTTTCAGTTAGGGGCTATACTTTTATCAAGAAACAGAGACATGAGAGTGTGTCCATGTTATCTGAAGGGGATTAGGAGGCAGAATAATACTGAAGTGCACAAGACAAGTGCCCAGAAGACCTCCAGGCAAATAAGGCCCAATCTTGCGGCAATACATTGACCCAAAGAGGATGAATCTTAAAACTTCTGCAAACATTTGCACCGAATCAGCAATAAGAAAATTGACATGATCAAGAACTTTGCAGCGGACTATTTTAAGATAAAACACAGAAATTTCATTTGTTATCTATCGGAGGCCTCACAAAAAAATTATAAAAATATTAACACACCACCATGGTGTATTATGGAACCTCCTCAAAATGTATATTAATAGAACATGTGGTATAATTTCACAGCATAACAGCTTCATATATTAAGGCTTATTTTTTTAAATTAGAAAATTGTATTATTCATTACGATACACCTCTTGGGATTAATTATGGGTGACGCAGGAGATTAAAAGCTGAACTAATCTTATTATTGGGAGTGTATGCAGATCCACTAATACCATACAACCAAGCAATTGATCTTGGGTATGCTCACTGCCAAGCTATAAAAAATAACTTATAGTTCTGGGATCTGTGCTGCTTCAAAGACCAAAAGTAGACACGGTTTAATCACAGATGTTTGGAGAGATTAAGTCGTTGTCCAATATGATTGTCTTATCGACATCCGGGGCTATACCTGACCTGCCTTTTGTCAGGCCTCTGAAAAAGGTGATCAAATGCCCACAAAAGAAAAACCTGGTAAGGACGGGAAAACAAACCGCTAAATAAATTACACATTACTATCACATTATGCATCTTACATCTCCTCCTCAAACACGGAGCTCAATCTAATACGATAGAACTCTGCGAATGAAAGAGATGGACATGAGCTGCATGAATGAGACTGAACACTGGCACTTCCATTAGCATGCCCCAAAAATAACCTATAAAACCCCTTTTAGGCTGATCGAGGAGATTGGTGAGAAGCAACGGGTAATTCCGGAAGAAAATGAGCTGCAATTTCAGCTCGTCATATCATAGGTCACTTTTGTTTTTGCTAGGGCAACACCCACTTCGAGCTTCATACTGCATGCAAAGAATAGGCCTAGTCTAGAGCTCGTCTATATACATTTCCAAGTGACGACACAGGAAGGCATAATCCTATCCGCTCTGAAAACGTTTCAATCGTTCAGCTCATTGTGAACTTTCAACCACCTGCTAAAGAGAAGCCCGATGATAGAGCATCAAAGCTGGCCAGACAGCAGGTACAACCTAGTAAGTCATCGCTCTCGGCTTAGGAGAGAGGAAGAAAAGTATCTATTTAGAGAAAGCAGGAACAGGTGGGGAAAATACGGAAAGGCTTTATTGTCAGTTGAACACAAGGGAAAGAGGGACGTAACCGGAATGACAAATGTTAAGACTGAGTCTTTAACTCACAAAGGAGAGGAGGAGAACAACTCTCAGAAGAGAGAGAGGGGCGGAGGGGGGGGTGTACAGGAAGTGGCTGCTGGGCAGGGATTAAACAGAAGGCTTAAAAAACGGTGACGGCACAAGTTGGCGTTCACCAATTAAACGAGGTCGAGTGCCTGAGGACTTCCCTTTTGATATCGCACGGGAAGAGATCTATTATTTTGTCGGCAATGATGAGCCCCATCTTGCGCCACTCACGTGGCTACATTTCATAATGCTGAAGGCAAACCCACCTACACAAGCCACGTGAATGTTACCAATACGCAACAGGATTCATTCTACCTCCTTACTTAAAATAATTTGACGGTCCCTATGCAAAACCTTCAGACTTCTATCAGTAATCTCAGGAAAAATTATTTAGAGACAGTCTGATGACTGACATGCAACCAGTGCAAAGCAATAGGGAGGACCACGCACTGATCTGAAAGAGGTTTGAACATGATATATAAATCAGAACCATTTCGGTGTCTGAGAAGGGCTAAATGTACACTCTTAGAGCTACACTTGCAATAAATTTAAGCATTAAAGCATTGACATGGAAAACCACGTTCATAAATCATGGATTTGTATTTCAACAGAGCAAGGCATTTTCGGCAAACCACTAGAATACTAAAAAATCTTTGCCCTTGATGTTAGCCTCCAGGGTAGCCTCACAGATAAAAGTGATTGGGGAGAATGTCTGCTGTGTCTGCTGCCTTATTCCATTTGGGGATAAGAATGGGGCCTCTGGCCAGTCCTTTGGCTGCCACAGTTCAGCCACGCAGCATCAAACCACGTTGAGTATTGTGGCGTGCTAAGAAGGCCAAACTAATTGAAGACGATAAAGATCAAATGAGGGCGGGGAAAAAAACAATGCTTTTATTCAGCTTGCAGAGTTGACTAACAGGCTTAGGAAATAAACTAGTGACACCCTAAATTAGCCTTACAGAACTATATAGGTACAGACAATACCCTAAGCATTCTCGTGAAGTGCTGCCTGAGTCTACATGTGTTATAAAATAGTGACATTGTCCTATCCAGGGGATTGCCCGTCTTAGAAAGGGGCCTTTGGTGGTGCCAAGCTTTAGGCAGCGGTCTCTAGGAGCCAGTGCCCTCTATAATTTTGACACAGCAGACCCCTGACTTGCTGTCCACTTGTATAAGTACATGATGTGACAACGCACATAAAAAGGTGGCACCAGTTAGCATAAACACTGTACAGTATATGTACAATGGAAACGACAAGATTAATTGCTTTAAAATACATCATGTTAAGGAGGATATGTCAAAATTGTATTTAATCTTTAGTGTAAAAAATAAATATATTGTAATGCAGTACACATTTCAGACTTCAGGAATATTTATATATTTTTTACAGATTTATCATAAAGGTTTAGAGCATACATTTAAACTTCCAGGGGTGATACCTATTATATGGCATGTACTACTGCCTTTGCATAAAAAAGTGGCTTTTTTTCCACAGTTCAAACATCTTGAATTAAATGCTTAGAGACGAAGTTAGACGAAGTTGATAAACATAAAAATTATAAATCTCAAATTAGGAACGCATATATAGGCCTTACTCTTGGACAATTAGGAAAATAATTGATTCTAAAGTTCACCGCATAATCGTGCAGTCTAAAAGAGGAATAACCATGTGATGTTTAGAACATCTGAATATAAAATTGGATATGTATAGAAGTCATCAAAATCCCATGAACTGGGCCAGCTGCAGTTCACACTCATCACGGTCACATCCAGCAGGTAAAACAACAAAATGATTAGCTTACTTGGGGAGGGCCGTCATTGCCATGGCTATTTTTGTATGGGTAAAGTTTTAGGTGTAGCTGTGCCTTTATCATTAACAATCGTACGCACATACAGATCTTGTGAATACTGTGCCCCAGAACTTACATTTTATTTATAGCTACAGCCTGACAGCAGCACTTTTCACATAATAGCCTCAGCAAGCATCTTTGCATTCATCTTTGCATTCTATCAGCACTAAGGCTTTTATTTGCAATTTCAGAAGCATTGATTTGTCTTTAGTGTGTATGGAAGAATTTGACCTCAATGTGACAATGTTCAGTGTCAAACAAACAATATTACCCAGATTGATTGACCCACCGTGTGCCATCAGCCTTCCAGCTGACCTTGTAGGGATTGTGCTCCAGAAGGCGAAGGTTCCGTCTGTCCATAGACACAGGCTGAGCACCAGGAAATCCAGACCTAAAACAATAACAAAAACAAAACACGTACACACGAAAACAATGCCTGATCGTGAGTTCTTTTGTTACTGCTCATGAGTCAGAAGCAGTAGGGTGGAAGTTAGGCAAAACAATTCCTTGCTTTAAAAAAGTTTCAGTAGCACAGTTCTCCACAGAGAACATTTTTTATATCTTTGACTGTTGCACAAAGCCTAAAAAAAGCAAAATACTTTAACAATCGAACAATTCACTCTGAATGAGTCACAAGCAACCCGAGCAATATTCCCAAAAGAATATGACAAAGTAATAAAAGATCATACCTGTCCCATTCTGCAAACTCCTGGACCTTCCTTTGAATTTCGCCCAATTTGGGCTGCCCAATGGTCTGTGTGACACCTTTCACATTGACCCCCTCCAGGAATATCGCACCCTGAGAAAAAAAAGAAGACCACGCACCAGGTTTTGGCTCGGCAGACTTTAAAATAATAGCCATTCACACAGCCTTCAACCCAACCTTAAATCATTCAACCATTTTGGCAGCGGCGTAAAACTCCAATTAAGGCAAATAACATGCATTACATGTCAGTTTATTCAAAGTCTGGAGGTCAATATGTACGTCATCTTGTGGCGCCACAATGACCTACAAATCAAACTACAATGATGAGCACATGCCCTTTTAGGAGTACAGTTTTCCACAAGTCCCGCATCTCAAGTTTGAACAATGGACACAGTAAGTTGACCTTCGGTTGGCCAGCGCCTCCAAAAGTCTCACCAGTTTCAGTCTCTCCTTCTTTCGCTTCCCTGGTGCCGACCCCGAGGAGCTGGGACCCGACTCCTGGCCAATGACATTTCCGTCGTCGTCCACCTCCGCGTCGTCGTCGTCAAAGCACCACTCTGGCAGTGCCGGGGCGGGGGGTGCGTCCTCCACGTCGCCATAGCGACGGAACAGCTCCTTGAGGTACTCGCCTTTGTAGATCCCAGGGGCTCTGGCCTGAGCAAATGCAGCCACAGCTGCCTCCACACTGACCCAGGGGAAAGAAAGACAAATAAACTGGTGATGCGGCGATCGACATCGTCAGAGCACATCTATAGCTTTAATATTGTTTGTACTAGACAGTTTTGTTTTGTCTTTTACTCGTTACTTTTTTTTGCATTGCTATATTGCTGGTATTATGCTAATGATTAACAAAATGTGTCGTTCAAGTATAAAATGTGTCGTCATATTTGACATTATTGTAAACAACCCTCAGCAAAACAATTTACACCTTTACATCAATGTACAACTGGATATCATGTTTGTCTTTGTCTGTGCTGTCTTTAAAATATGTGTTTTAAAAGGGATGTCATATTTTCTCTTATTTGCAAAGCAAATCTACCTACGGGTACAAATAATCCTGTAAACCTGATATTGGTTGGCCAATATGGATACATGCTCATTGTGCTTGATGAACAATTCATTATCTGTATGGATGCATTATTTAAATCGGTGCATCCCTAAATTGCATCCCTATTTTTGTTTTCACACTCAAATGAATGGTTTAGACCGGACAGACACAGTGTGGATACAAAGTACAATTCAAAGACTGAATTAAAAGTATCGCTACCAAAATAATTCAAACAATAGCCAGCCCCTACATTAACGAATGATTATTGGAAAATAGCTGGGGTTGCACTCAAGACTTATGTGATTATCTAAAGTAGAGTGTTGAAGCTGAATGGGTCTATTTAATACATCCATGCAGGGCTCCCTGAGAATGCATAGATATTCTCCTAACCTCTCCACGCTCCTTTTACAGCTCCACCTCAACCCGTCTCTGCTCAGCTACAGTAAATTATTCAGCATCTCTAGAACGCTGTGCCTTGCCCAGCCTTCATGAAACAGAACGGCTCTTGACAACTCGAGTTACCCCCCCCTAAAAGAACGTCAGGCAACTACTCTGGTAATATTAAGATTGTTGACCCTCGATTTCAACTGCGTTGGTGATTTCTGGTGTCGCTTTTAAATGCAATGACACGCCATGGGGGAAGATCCCACCCTATACTTTTAAGACAAACACACTCCCGGCTGAGGCGATGCGGGCAGTATGGCCTTACCTCCAGTCCATCTTTTCCACCAGGTACGCACACATGAGAAAGCCAGTTCGATTGAAGCCGTGAGTGCAATGAAGGCCTGTAAAAACAAAGAGACAAGGTCCACAGATGTTAGCAGAAAGCAATACCTTAAACGTAATCCTTATGGTCCATGAAATCATATTTCATAACATGGCAATGATTGAGCGAGGGCCTAATCTAATACCTGACACATTTACTGGCAACTCATTATAATGCACTCTGTCTCCCTTGCAGAGTCAATAGTATCGCTACTCTTTGAGCATTCTAAGGATGTCCTTTGACTACCAAGCATGAAGCCCTATAGGACACTCACATGTCTCATGGACCAGTGTTTGCTTTTTTGGCAATAGCCTGGTGTTTAAAAGCTATGCATCTGCACAATCCGATTAGATTCCAGAGAGAGGCACTCTGAAACTGATGTAACACTGCATGAGGTGGTCTGGAGGAGGATGGGCTGGGAAAGATGAGACGTGTGAATTTAAACCATGCTTTTCCTCTTGCTCTTTCTGAGGCCGGGTACAGGAAGCAAATAAATGTGAAACATTGTATATGTTTTGTTGGTTTTTTTTTTTTGGGGGGGGGGGGTTGTTACAACACACATAGAAAGTAAGAAACCCAGGGAAAGGACTCCACCTCTCTTTCAATCAACGAAATACCCTCCGGTATACAACGGGCCATTCACAATATCAACAGGGATCTGACAGGGTAACTGAACAGTCTATTAATATCCTACAAGCAGATTGAAGCATCTCTCTCAATAAAGTCAATCTGGAAACTTATCGCTTGGATTGTTTTTTTACTGAGAGTCAGACAAGCTCTAGGGGCAGTGGGCATGCAATTGGAGAGTATATCTACTCACTCCAAACCGTAATGCAATTTAACATTGCCATTGCCATTTATCATTTGCATTACCCTAAACTTAAGGTTCCATTTGTTGAGTTACGCGATTTTCTAAATGCAAAACCATTTTGCAAATGTTATCCAATGTTAAACAAAACTGTTCGTTCCAGGCCAACAGCAGGAAACCTATATACTATGCTAAAGTCAAGGCAAAGACTTCCAAGATACATTGTAGGGAAGAGGGTCAGTTTTAGCCTAAATGCATCTAGATAATCAAAAGACAAAACCTTAAATTGCTTTACAGGCTTTGTGACAGGGTGAACAGGCAATCTGTGCAACACCAGCATGTTGTCATAGGCTCAAGCAACTAGGCTGTGCAGTGTTAAAATGTCAACATCTCATACGCCTCTATTATTGCACCTTCAGCTAGTAGCCAGAAAGGCAGGATAGGATTTAGTATTTCTGGCGGTGCTACGTGGAATGATGGGGTGATACAGTCAACATTTACCAGCACAGCTGTTGAATTCAGAATTCAGCATCAACAACATCAAATGACAATCCCTAGGTGGCCTTGGTTAGGCCACTGCTGAAATGACATCCCATGAATATATTCTACCCGGAGGCTCAAACACATTCTTATAATGGACTGTGCGGTACAATAAACTGTCAACACTGGCGGCTCTGGGTTGCACTGCCACAGGACAAAATAGAGTGTTGTAGAGCCCTCTCCTGTTTTCTGCTTGAAAACACACATCTCCAGAGACCAGATATTTCTATACAATGAGCTGACAGGCTGGACACAGAGACTAGACAGAATAGTGAAAGCACCAGTTCAGACAACAAGACAATGACAATTAAAGGACTGCTTAACTCAGATCCCTCAACATCTCCTTTGGTAGCATTGGATTAAAGCACCTTGGCATACCTAAAACCATATAAACAACACACCAAATTATAATCTGTATCATTGGTAACAGTAAGGAAATGATGCTTGAAATAGTCTCTTCTAAGTCTTTAAATATATTGACAAGGCAGCAATGACCCAACTAAAGTTAAGACATTGGGGATCTTACCCAGAAATTAAGACTGAATTGAAAGCTGGATGAAAAATGTTAACGATTACATAAACAAACCCACTACCACAATAACAAACGTAGACCCTCCCACTTTGAATTGCCCCTTGGTGTGGTCCCCAAGAGATGATATTGGCTGTTCATCAATCCGCGTGTTTGTTTGTTCTTGAGCTCTCATGAACTTGCTTTACGTAATCTTTCATGGCCCAAGTACGGTTCCAAAAGCGAAGAACGCAAGTGACCACGAGAGCTTAAAATGCACAAATGTGTTCTTGTTCTGCCCCTTTTATCGATAAAAGTTTACTCATCCCTACCATATGAGTGAAATACAAACACGGGTTTTGAGTTACAAAGTAGCGGCCCGTACTACGGCAAAATACAAATGTAATACGCAAACACAATAGAACAAAAGTTTTTCCAATGTTGCGCTTATAACGCCAGTGTTATCATATCACTGTTCAAATGAGCTGCGCCCAGGGTATTGCGCAAAACCAAGCACGCATTTACACACAGCATCTCAATTTCTGATAAGTGCATTCTCCGTACTCCCAAACTTGCGAGACCAATCTCACCAAGGACACTTGGCAAGAACGTTCTTCTCAGGAACACAAGAACGTTCTTAGCGTTCTTGGTATTGATAAATAGGCATTGTTTTTACAAGTGATATTTTGGCTCCCTCTAGTGCACTTTACAATGGGTTTGTCCTATGTATTTCTAGTACATTTTTAAAGATGTCATAAGAAACGGTGGGATCTTATTGTATACTACCGAGAATGTATTATCAATGGTTATCTAGACACAGAGCCCATTACAGAAATACAGAGCATGATTGGAAAGTAAATTATTTAGATCAATGTAATATCAATAAATTGTACTCCTCAAGTATTCCATAAAATGTATTACAACCAATGTATGAATGTTGTCAAAGTAACTACACTGTTCCCTCTTACCTATTAATTCGGTGGGATTTTTCTCTATAAAGTTCTCACATAGCTTGATGAACATTTCAGTTGTTTCTGGAGAAGGGCATTCTCCATGGCTGTAAACAAATGAAAACAAGGCACACTATTTTACCAATAAATGCATCCACAACCAATCAGAGTAGCAGATTTTGCTGGTAATAACTAAGCACTATAATAAGTGGTTCAAAGTCAAAGCAATAATTTTTGGGCTCTTGAAATTACATACCCTTTACACTGCAGTTTTACATATTTAACGCCCTCTTTCTCGATCTCACTACGATCATAAAACCTGGTAGTGTTTGTCAGGTCCACGAGCAAACCCATTTTCACCTGAATACAAAACAAAAACAACCTATTTGTTAGTCTGAGACAAAAGAACCAAAGTATTTCACATTTACAAAGGCATGCAGAAAACAATTTTTAGAAGACGAGCACGTACTTTGAGACTTTTTAAATAGTTGGAAAGCATGCTTGGATGAAAACGATTCTCTTCTGGAACCTTGTCATCATATTTAGGGCCCAACATAGTTTTCATTGGCAGGAATTTACCTAAAACCACATGGAGAGTAAATGTTACAGGTCATACAAGAAGCGAACCACTTGATTGTGTGCTCTGGAGTTTTACCAACAAGTACAATATGTTATCGCCAAAAGAATATAGGCATTAAAGTTTCATAATAAAACGGGGAATACAGCAAGTTGACTACGTCTGTATTTTGGTTTGTTTGGACACGTGGTGTAACAACATCGTCATCATCTTGGAGGGCTAGCCTATTGAGCTATCCAACAACGTTGGCACAACAAACATGTTTCCCTCATGAAACAAATATTATGCTTCACATTTCTTAAAATAACCTAGCAGAATGTATCTAACGGGTGATACGTATGGTCGCCAGAGTCCTTCTGTCAGCAAGATCGCCTGCGTACACATGGCTAATATTGTTAGCCAAAAGTCAGTGTTTATAGCTTGTTTTGCTAGCTTGTGCCCCTTACCTGCCACAGGTTGTCCTCTTCTAGGACAATTCCGCCATCGAGGGGGAGGCCCATTGTGTGACATTGTACACAGGAGTGTTTTCACTGAACAACTTCACGACAAGGGACAACGTCCCGCAAGCTGAGCATTAGAACACCTCCAAAATATCACAGTAGTTCGGACTGGTTTAGTGGATTAGGGCCTTCTTCAGGAAATTAGGCACGTAAGCAAACTAACTAGCTACATTTAGCTATGGCGTTTGCAAACCTAGCTAGATTAACGCAATTACTCACGACAGTTCAGTGTGTCAGAAATTTAGTTAACTTGATCCAACGTTAACGTTTCGTAGCTGGTATGATACAAATTCTTGAAGCTAGCTCACATTATTAGCTAGCTAACAACCGTTAGCCTGAGTTATGGATACCAATGAATGAATGCGCGTTAATAGATTGCTGCGCGGTAGCCTGTTCTTAGCGACTAGCCAAGCTAGTATCTATGTAATTTCTACAACCAACCACTAGATGGTACTAGAGTAGTACAATTTAATTAGCGTAATCCAACTTCAA